>JBBDHG010000348.1:412500-477500 GCA_037951165.1 Lophius americanus
GAAGCTCTTTTTGTTCTTTTTTTTTCATGTATTTATTTATTGTATTCTCTCCAGCTGTTTTCAAAGGAAAAGGATTAAATTAGGGTGACGGTAACGATGTTGTAATTATTCTTTCACAATCCCTGAATTCCTTGTGTAGCGCTGACACACTCCGTGTTCTCTGCGCCGACGGACAGACGGCTGTCCGTTAGGTGATTTGAAGTTTATTAGCAATCTATTTACAAAAGCCGCCTGAAACGAGTTATGACCTCACATGTTGGTGGAGGAGAAACAGACGCGGGGAGTTATGAGTGGAGGTGAAAGGTGGATGAGTTTCGACATCACCTAGATGAGCATAACTATTTTAGCCCTTTGTTGACTTTGTGAAGATGTTTTTGTACAGTGTGGATTTTGTGGTGTGTGTGTGCGCGTGTGTGTGTGAAGCTTCGTCAGGCTGTCGTACCTGTATGAAAGGGCAGGGCCTCCATTCTCCTGACTCCTGTCAGCCACACAAACACATCTTTATTCTGCGAGCGAGAGCGGGATAATAAACCCGGAGCAGCCGCTCCTTGAGCTGTCCGTCAGCAGCGGGTCTTGTGAAAGACGCACCGCGCTCACGGGGCTTTGTTTCACCTCCGAGATCCGACTCTCAAGTGAAAAAGGCCGCTCGGAATGACCAGTCAGCAGAGGTACTTCCTGTTATTTCAGGTTGTGTGGTTGGACGTCTGGTCAGAAATCCAAAAGGTTCTCGTTTTGGTTCTGGACACAAATGACGTTGTATAGTTTAACAGCCGGATCAAACACAGAGGTTTTACAGTTAGCAGATAAGAAGAGTCCATTGCCTCCATTAATAGAGCATACAGGGATCGGGCATAACATTATAACCGCTGACCGGTGGATTCAGAATAATGTTGTTTTTTCTTCATTAACATGAAAACATGTCTGTTGGATAAATTAGGCTGCATTTGAACATCGTCTCCTGAAGGTTTTTTTTTTCTTTTTATATGTAGGTATATGTTGTGATCAAAGGAAAAGATCTAAGCCACTTTGACTAGGTGCCAAATAGCATCAGAGGGTCAGAACATCTGCAGGTCTGGTGTTCCTGGACTTCAGTACTTAGTACCTACCAAAGTTGTTTAAGGAGGGACAACTGGTGAACCGGCGACAGGGTCAAGGACAACCCGGGGTCACTGAAGCACGTAGGAGGTGAGGGCTGACCCCACAAAAGAACCTCTTTAGCAAAAACCGCTGTAAATATTCCCGTTGGTTCTGATAGAGAAGAAGGTTTCACACCACACTGGACATCGGTATAAAGCCAGACGGTTCTAATGTTATGGCTTATCAGGGCCCAGATTCAGACGATGCAACACATACAACTGTAGATATATTTGAACCTCTAGTAGCGATGAAGCAGAACTTTGAACTCATATTTGGAAAGGATTTAATGTCAAAGGAAAAAAAAAAGGAAAAAAAAAAGTTTTTCTTTTTCTGGATTCAAAATGAAAATTGTATTTTGTTGGCATCGAATTTAGAATTAGCAGAAAAGGCGTTTAATGAAATAACAATGAGTGCTTTACTTGAGTATTCCCGTTCCTACTCATTTAACTTTTTTACTGGACTACTCTTAATTTAATACCTCACCAGTATTTTTTCAGACTCTTAGTCAGGCCTCAGAGGCGCCGTTATATTCCGATGACATAAGAGCTGAAACACCACCTTTTTTATTTAAGTCAGTGTGTAACATTACGTTTGACATTGTCTGCTTGCATCCCGAGACACGCATATTCTCATGGACCTCGTCTTCGGACGGATTCATCCCAGAAACCCGAACCCATTCGAAAGATTTCTTTAAAAAAAAGGGAAATTGATTCAGTTATTTTTGCGTCCTTGGGCTTCGCCGCGTTCGCTCCATGAAGTCATGTCATGTTCATCCATCTCCTTCAACGGTCGGATTCTGATTTATACTCAAAAACGGAAAACAAGAATTTGCCAGATGATCTGTCAGCGTAGGATAAAAGGATAATGACTCAATTTGTCATGTTTTTGGACCAGCACAAGCTTTAAGACGAGGACACTCCTCTTGTCTTCAAGTGTCTCAGGATATTTTACCGTTTCGCAACTCGCCCTCAGACGCCTTCAGGAGCGCCGTTAAGATCTGAATTGCCTCTTTTTTTTTATTATCATTATCGTCATCATCAGTTCAACAGCTGCGATTAGCGACGTCTGCAGCGTCGTGAGAAGCTGGTAGCGGAGCGCGACGAATGGTTCCGCTATTTGTGAGCGTTGGTTTTGTCACCGAGATGAATGGCTTCCAGTTCTCCTCTCCGCCATCAATCACCGGCGCTGGCATCTGGTGGGGCAGGTGAGAGGGACGGACTTGGGAGGAAGACGAGCACTGAGCTGTCTGGAGGACGCCAACCTCCAGCTGTTGACTTAACGCCTGTAACCTCACGGCCTCGCTCAGCTATTTGTTTTGTTTTTCTCCGACCTGGTTTCATCATCATCATCATCGTCATCTTCACATAAATCATCCAGCCGTGGTGTAATCTGTGGGGCTGCATTTATAAATTATTTCTTCATCAAAAAGAATGACTTAATCCTTTTTTCCCCCCGTCGGAATAACTGAACCGATACTAGATGTCTTCAGGCCCAAACCGTTCCAGAAAGGTATTATTCATATTTACCAATATTAGTTTGTTCTTTGTTGTTTTACAAAAGGCGTTCTGATGCGGACGGCTCGGATTTAAAGACATAAAACATTAAGCGCCCTCTGGTGGACAAAATGTGTGAGGCTGTCTCGAAACTACCTCAAATCAGATTTCTCAGTTCGAGGTTTTTTTTTTTTTTTTTTAGCTTTTCTTTCTTCTTGACAAGCTCAGAAATTCCAACAAGTGGAAAAATTCTTTCTTTTCATCTGATGAAACTTTCTACAGGGTGGTTACATTGTTTTGGCCTTTACTTTAAGCACAGTTTTTGGTATTTCTGCAGTTTCTCTGTAATCATTAAATAGGCTCATTCCAAATGATGGATGGTTGTTCTGTCCAACGTGAATTTAGACAACCAACGAAACAAAGATGTTGGTGAAAAAGTAAATTCTTTACTTAAAAAAAACTTAAATTCTTTTAAATCTTCAGTCAGTGACTTTCCTAACCTCTTCGAAAAGGGAACGTTGCTCCTACTCCTCGTTGAAGAAGCTCCCGCCGAAGATACTAGTTTTGCGCCCCCACAGCCCCCAACCAGAGGAAACAGTCTCAGAAAGTATTTTCTGGTCTGGGAGGGGTAGGCTACTATTTGTCCCGCCCACTTTATAGTCCTTGAGGGAGGATACGCCGCAGTCTGTCCTTGTCCTTGAACCGTGGAAGCAGCATAGCAAATGGTGATGGAGTGAGGATGGACTCGACGATGGAGGTGTTAGAAGGCTGAACGTCGTCAGCTGTCTCAGGAAGTACATCCTCAGCTGGGAGGTGAGGGTTCCCAGGAAGTGAATTGCTCCACAGTGCTGACGCGGGATAATGGGTATGGGTGGGGCTGCTTTATTCCCTGAGACCCCACGAGAACCTTTTTTTAAGTTTAAAAAAAAGGCTTGATACCAAAGCTTGTGAAGCATAAATAAAAAAGATGCAAGGCATGCTGGGAAGCTTTCAAATAAGGATACAGCGTTTCAAAACAAGTGGATTTGTGAGATAACTTCAAGAGAACCATTGAAGCGTGTATTGAAGCGTGTGAGGATGTACTGGACAGAATGATGTCATTTAATAAAGCCTTAAAAAGTCTAATATGGGTCGTTTTTTAAAAAACATTCTTGACCAAAATGTTGAGCTAATCAAAATAGAAAATAAATTTATAAATGTGGTTTCTTTTTTTTTTCTGTTGAAAAACATGATTGACCAAAATTATTTTCTCATTTTTCTTATTTATTCATTTTTTCTGCGACATACATTTTTTTCAATTTTTAAAATGTTCTTTTCTTTCTTGGCGAGGACATGAAAGGGTAAAGTCTACAACCACTGGTTCCTACCTGTAGGCGGTTTTATCCCGACTTAGGAAGTTATCATCCATCTGATTCATGAGACTGTTTTTTTTTCTTCTACCTGTATCTCACCTGCCCTGTTTGTCTCTGCAACAAGATTTTGTTAAAAGTCAACTGCCCTCATATTTTATTCTCATCACTTCTGCTCTTTCTGGTTGTTCCAGGTTTTTATTTGAAGCAAAATGGCAAACTCCTGATCTCTGTGGTGTGACAACATTGTCCACCAACTGAGCAGCTACTAACAGTTCATCCGATATGTTCCGTGATTTCCCACAGTATGGACTTAGTTGTCCATGTGTGTGCTGTGACCTAACTCCCCTCAGCACCACCCGATCCTCCGGCCCGTGGATCATTTGTCTGGAGTAACCACGGCTGGACACCTTAAGAATAGAAACGATCACCCAACTCTGCTGTTGCCATTTTTACAGACCTGTCAATCAGGAGAGACAAGTGAAAGAAGTAAAGATCATATGTGACAATGAGTCCGTCAGAAAGTCGGACTCTGGTGCTCGGACTCTGCAGGGAGATTGTGATTGAAGGGTATAGGTCTCCTCTTGGAGGTGGTGGTGGCGGCGGATGATTCTGCTGAGACTGATGTGTGTAACAGCAGCATGAGAGATGTAGTTAAGATGAAATGCTGACTAGTTGTGTCGCCTGCTGATAGTTGTGGCGGCTGATAACAGCTGACGTCTCATAGACAGCCTCAGACCGCCGTAGCGGGAATGTAAGAGTGAGCCTGCATGGAAGGTATGAGTGACACGGATTGTAGAGAAAAGAAACTACGGTTTGCAGAGGAAAGGTTCTCCTGACTTTTTTATCTAAACTAACTTTGTCTTCTTATTTATGGTACTTCAGAGCCATAATCGACTCTTTAGGCTCTAAAATGTCAATTACAGATACCAATACTACTTATTACATGTTAGAATCCCTTTACAGTTTCGTATTTGACATGTTCGCGTTCTAAATGATTCTCGTAATTAATGGATTCATCAATAATCCACTAATCGGTCCTGGTCCGGACGTGTTTTTCTAAGGCCAACCAATGCTGCTGACTCAGCGATTTGCAAAAAAAACAACATGTTGCCGTGGAGAAACATCTCCGAGCTGTTTTCTTTGGGATGTAACCGTAGCGGGCCCCCACTCTCAGGTGTGTAAATCACTTTAGACGGGTGCCCTCTTCAGCATCGCAGACACGCCTAAGCTGCAGCAAGTGACCCTGAGATATGGCGGATATCTGCGGCCGTTTGCTAAATGTGTCGGCGCACGAGCGCGTCCGGGTGTGCGTCTGGGAGATTCGGGGTGTTTCGAGGTCATGCGCGCGCCCCGGCGTTCAGCCATGAGTGAGGGCGATGATGAAGATGACGAGCAGCAGGAGGAGGGGTGCGGGGTGAGGGGGCGATGATGAGCGCCATCTCACTGAGAAGAGAACACGATTAGTCAGGAGATAATCTCTGCTCTCCTGTGTGTGCAGTGTGTGCAAACTCCAAAGAAAACACTCTGCTGTTTTCTCTACACACACACACACACACACACACACACTTGGCGATTACAGAGAGTTAAGCAAGGAGTGACACGGGGAAGAGTGAGCGGGGAGGGCGGCGGGGTGAACGCATGTTTCTGCACACAAACGCGTCTCTGCAGCATGTTTGGGTTTCCCCTCTTTCTCTCTCTGCTGTAGGTGAACTCGTCACCATCGGGTCGACGGCCAGGATTTCAGGGTCGCCTGACATTTTTAACTGTTCCCCCAAGCATTGCCTCCCTAAATTACGTTCCTAATGACAGGGGAGGGGAGGAGGTGGGGGGGTAATCCCCGCACATAGACAAACACTGTCCCTGGCAGTTTCACACGTCGTCCTGACGGGCCGCTGGTTCTGACAGTGACGACCATTACACCCACTCTCACCGGTACCCCTTTGGATTTGATATTCCCATGCTGGATGTTTCCTACGCCTCCGTGCCACCGCCGCGGTAATATCTGCACTCTTGGTAATCGAAGCTCGGTGTGTTTATACATGTGTGGCCGGCGAAGGCCACCGCCACGGCTAAACGTTTACAAGAAGCGTCTCCAAGTGATGCCTGTTGTAATAAAAGTCAAGCGTCTCCGACGGCGCAGTGAAAGCCATCTGTCCCGCTGATCTTATTATGCTGGAATTAAACGGTCGTGCCCCGGGCGGCGGGGGCTGTAAACCCTGGAACTGGAAGGAGAACACAGTTGCCGTCGTGCGTGCGGCGGGCGCGATAGCGTCTGTCTGCGCAGGCCGCCCCAGCATGTGGAGACACCGCGGTGGGGGAAGCACCGACCCATAACTCTCCCCTCTCGCGCGTTTACGTGCAAAAGCGCGGCAGAGGTTTAAAGGAGGAGATGTTAATTAAACGGCAGATAAATAAGATTAATAATCGGAGCAGACACTTGATGCGTTTGGCGCTTGACGGTCTGCGACAGGATGCTGCAGACGGATTTCATTTGGCACCGCGGCGCTGCTGAGGTTCATTACCCGGGCCTCTGATGTGCGAGACAGCCTCTACCTCCGCCAAACGGAGGTTATGTGATCACTCACGTCTGCCTGTCTGTTTGGGTACAAGATGTATCAAAAACATTCTTGACATATTTCAATGGAACCGTGTGGAGGGGGCGGGTTCTAAGGTCACGGAAGGGATCTGGATGGGGATTTTTTTATTTGGCTGATTTTGACATTCTTAGAACCTGTAGGTGTCAAAAAACATGTAGTTGAGTAATATACACTTTCCTTACAAATCCATACAATAATACTCCAGAGTAAAAGACACCGTACTTAGTGGTCAACCGTCTGAGGTCAACGGTCTGAGGTCACGCCTGCGTTAACCCTGACCCTGAATAGACCACATGACATGGCTGTAATATTTACTGCGTGTTACGTCAGAACACCTTCTCCTCTATCTGACCTTGACAATTATTTCTCTGTTTCAACAGAATGTACGGGAATATATGTAGGGATGGTAATGGTACCGGCGTGATCCCAGACTCCGGGGGGGTTACGGCCCCCACAGGGAAAAAAAAGACGAAGCTAAAGGCAGAGGATGACGAGTAAAAGGAGATTTAAAGCAGGAGTACAAACACAGAACCGATATGAAAATACCAGCAGTTATCCAATAAGTGGGGAATGAATCTTTCATCCGTAACCCATCACTGCTATTATTATTATTACTATTTTTATTACTCATGTCATCAGAACCGCTTTCCGTTCGGTTGTGTTGGGATCGCAATTTCACCAGTGAGGTGAAGAAAAAATATAAGCATACCCGTTTTAAATATATTACATTTGAGAAACGTTCATGTTTGTTTCGTGCTGCCCTTTAAAAAAAAAATAAGATTAGACGGTTCTTTAAATTTAAATTAACCCTTAAAGTTCTAGTTCATAGAAAAAAAAAAGGTTTATTCATTTAAATGTGACGGTTATCCTTCTTTTCAGGCCTTTTATTGTCCTGATTGTACCGGAGATGGTTTTTATAAATTATTTAATAAATTATTTAATTAAGGAAGGAGGTTAGTGATGTTGGTTTTCAAATATAAATGTCCTAAAACTTCCACAGTCTGCATTATTTTCTTTTATTTATAGAATTAATACCGGATAAAACACACACACACAGGTATTAGTTATAGAAAAAACAGATAACTTGGTTTTTATGTTGTCCGTGAAATAAGTTTTTTTTTTTATAGTTTTCACATTAATTCACATTCAATTCTCAAATTTATGCCTTTAATTTGAACATTTTTATAAATTGCTTTTTTTTTTAATTAAATGGGTTTTTTTTCATTAAGAGTGAGTTGGTTTTTCAATAAACTGTGTTCTTTATCTTAACCTCCAGACAGAAAACTATGAAAATACCGAAAAAATGAATAAAAGTGATACTTTTTTACTTGATAAAGTAACTTTAGGACAATTATAGTTTTTTTTAATTTCAAACATAAAAACCAAGTTATCTATTGGTTGATATTTAAAGTGTCTAAAATTTTAATCCACTTCATTATGACTCAAATATTTTATACAACCCATACTTAAAGAAGATTTTCTGTTGTGTTATTAAATATTATTTTAATATAGCTCAGTCCTGAATTATACTTCTTAATCCAATTATTACACGGTCGTTAACATTGTGTTTTTCCATCCTTTCATACGGGTGAAACAGTTTTGACACCGCTCTCTCACAGGTACGCGGCGTGAAAAGGATTTGCGTACTACATTGTGTTTCCCGAAAATAAAATATTAAAAACTTTAAATATGAAATTATCGCATTTATCGTCCGTTAAATGATGTTAACAATAGAATCAAACTATCAAAATATGATACCTGTGATGAAATGGAAAAAACCAATCAGCTCGCAGCACGTGAGCAAACATTGGTAGGGTACGGCGAGCGCCTGCGGAGGCGATGGTTCCTCCTGCGGCGGAATAACGTCAGGGTCTGTTGCAGCTTCCTTTGTCGGGTCTTTGCTCGCCGCTTTTTATCAGCCGAGGCCTCCAGAGAGCAAACGTCTGGATGTGTCTCTCGCTCTGTGTGTGTGTGACAGACATTACCATAGTGTCAGTCAGCTCTTCACACACACACACACACACACACACACACACACACACACACACACACACACACACACACACACACACACACACACACACACACACACACACACACACACACACACAAGCGTATTGTTGCAGGCCTGTTTTCTGCTTACAGTTGGTTCTTCTCTCAGTTATTGACTTTGACTTGTGGGTTGAGTAAGAAAATATGGTTCATCATAACCACATGTGAAGTCTCAGCGCTACCGTTCCTCCTTTGTGCAGCTTTTCGGATCAGGCCCTGGACGTTACTGCCGTTGTCGTAATTGAAAGAGTGCTCGCCGTCGAACGCCTGTTATTTTCAAACGACACTGATGCTGTCATTATGCCGCGCTTAGAGCCGCTAAGTAAGTGTCCTGATGAAAACGATGAGTCTGTGGGATTCTTTGAAGTGCAGGCAACATGCAGAGACATCAGCAGAACACACACACACACACACACACACAGGCACGCACACACACGTAGCACAAAAAGAATAAAACGATGCATCCGGAAAGGAAATTTTCATGATTTCTGTGGTTCTTTTTAAAGGATTAACGGCGGCTGAGGTTTTCGTCATGAAGACACACAAGTATGAACGTTTTCGTTTTTATTTTAATACTTTTTTATACTTATACTATGAGAAACAAAATAATATGTTCCTTTATTTTGTGGTTGAAAGTTAGGCTTTAAAAGTATTGATTCCTGATCTATAAAGGAGGATTAAATCTATTTCATTTTTACATGAAGCTATTAAAAACAGAATCAAACAACAAAAAAACAAAATCCCACATTTTCTTTGTGTTTTGGAGACTTTCATGCTCTTTTGTAGAAATGTTTTACCATAAACGTTGTGATTTGCTGAAGAGAACCTCAAAAATAATTACAGGAAATCAAATTAATTCAACAGTTCAGCAAAAATAAAATGAACAGTTGGTCGTTCTTTATAATGGTGGTGAATTTTAAAAAATGGCGATCTGGATTTGAAGTCGTAATCGCAGAGACCCTCCATCCAAGGTTTCCATACATACATTTTGGACCCCTCAATGGACCAGCACTTAGAGGGGATGCGATTTCTCTTGCTATCTTTGCTCCGGCCCGGAAACACCGGATTTAATTTTTGTACGTGTGTCAACGAGCAGAGAAATATGTCAGCCATGTAGAAACTTCCTGTCCTGTATTCGCCGAGTTCAATCATCCTTCAAGAAGTCAGATCGATGAGTTCAAGTCGGGGCAGTCTCCAGATCGACGTCTCTAAGAGGCCAATTAACTCACGTCTGTCTGCTAAACCAGTTCTGCACCGTATGTCTGTACTTGTTATTGGACCAGGTGTTCTAAATGCTGACGATGCGTCGTGCAACCATGCCCTTTCACCTCGAGTCACCTGTATGAAGCCTCCGTTCAAAGGTGCAACTGTTCAATCTGCAAAGACACTCAGAGAATCAGCTCGACCCCCCCCCAACCCCCAACCTGAGGAAGAGGAGCGAATGAGCCGCTAGCATCAGCGGCGGTACGTGACGACAGTTTGAACCCGGTCGGAATGCTGCGAATTCCTACTATTATAACTATGGCAGAGGTTTCCACACACCGCGACAGGAAATGCAATAAAAGAGAAGAACTTTAAGTTCCTATGATCCGGTGATGAGCTGAAGGCAGCAGCTGCCAGCAGGACCTGGCAGAAGACCAGGAGTGTCACTGCGGTATGTTGTTGTTTGCTTACTAGTGTAACCGCTCTGCTCTCAGATTGTCACACCATAGCTAGCGCTCATTTTTCCCTCTGAGTGTCTGTTGACACTCCCTGTCAGATAGGGAGAAGATCCGTCACGGCTGCGTGACGCTCAGCGTTTCTCAAAATGGTAGTTATAGTTATGAGGGATGTTTTTTTTTTCACTCAACGTGAACGGACTAACGTTGTGTTCTTTTAGAAATGTGATTATTTCCTTGTTGTATTTTTTTATTTTATCGGCTGTTTTGCATTTCTGGAGATAAATTCCATCCTCCCCTTCTCCATCCTATCCTTCTCCATCCTATCCTTCTCCATCCTATCCTTATCCATCCTCCCCTTCTCCATCCTATCCTTCTCCATCCTATCCTTCTCCATCCTATCCTTCTCCATCCTATCCTTCTCCATCCTCCCCTTCTCCATCCTACTCTTCTCCATCCTATCCTTCTCCAGCCTCCCCTTCTCCATCCTACTCTTCTCCATCCTCCAAGTAATTATTTATCCACTTGACTGAAAACATTTGATCCAATCCAACTGTAATGCCATAATATTAGGATTTCAGTGAGTCTACGTTTGCGGTGGAAGATAAAAGTTACCTTCATTATAGGAGAGTGGATTATTGACACGATCCCCTTCCAGCTTTGACTTCCTTCCATAAATGTTCGTAGCGTTTTCATTCCTGCCAAGATATTTGAACCTCGTTTCTGATGCCTGCCTAGTCTCCAGTGTTTTATGTGGACGGTTCTGCCTTTCCTCGGTTGGTTCCCCTGATCCAGTGACAGAAACCCTTTTAAAGCTATAAAAACACGCCGACCCGGCCTGCGCCCAGTTTTCCTCTATCTGGCGCAGGCAGGAAGTGAACGCCGGACCCTGAATATGTGAATATGCAGATGAAGTGTAAGGTATCACTGCAGAGGAAGAGAATTCAAATGTGAGCCTTTGAATGGGTCTCTGTGAGCCCGTGTTTGTATCCGCTCCCACGCGGCAAACGGGTAAGGCGACCTGGGCCGGACAGGTTGTGGTTAACTTCGCCGGGAAGGAGGAGATGTAAGAGGAGCGAGCTCTGTTGCTCCGGCCGCTGTGGTGGAGGAGAGCAGAGGAGGTGAGGACAGAGAAGTGTGAGAAGGTAAACAGGGGGGGGGGCTCAGATACCAGTGTGGTCCGCTTCACCCGGTTTCCTTCATAGTGTGTAAGGAATCATGTCGGCATCAGTCAGCCATTGGTTTGAAATTAAAGATGAAACTGTGAAACTGCAAAGACAAACATTCTGCTGACTGATAATGAAGTTATAAAGTCAAAAGACTGTTTGGAAGAAACGCTAGAGTTCAGATTTAGTTCAATTCTGCCTTTGCTTCTCATGCAAAGATCACCTTAAGGCATCGTGACGAGGAATAGCGTCACTCCATGATGCCACTTTAAAAGTGTAGGCTTGATGGACAACATACAACGTTAGTGCGTGTCAAGGTGAGCTGAGGAAAGTTCTGTCATCAAATCAAGGAAATGGCGATTCGTACAGGACTAAAAATGATCACGTGACCTCTGTGTATGGCCGAACATGGGCCGCCATTTACCGCGGGAATTTTTACTTACACTTACACAAATTAAAGGCATGGCACATTCCTACGTGATTAATATCCCAGATATCCTTCGCTGTTATTACATATTACTACACGTCTCCAGGTAATACTGGTCCTGTGTGAATAAGGTTTATGGTGTTTTTCTGCATTTCCCCCAAATTTAGCAACGTTTAAGAATAGAATAAATGAAGGTTGTTTAGACCTTAACATTGGGGGCCAAAAGAAAAATGTTATCTGGAAATGGGTTTTAAACAAAAAAATTATCAAACTTTTAACTAAGGGAGGGAGAGAGAGAGAGAGAGAGAGAGAGAGAGAGAGAGAGAGAGAGAGAGAGAGGGACAGACAGAAAGACACAGGGAGAGAGGGGGAGAGACACAGGGAGAGAGGGGGAGAGACACAGGGAAATAGGGGGAGAGAGGGAGAGACATGGGTGAGATGGAGAGAGAGAGACATGGGGAGAGTGAGACAGGGAGAGAGACAGACAGACAGAGAGAGAGGGAGAGAAATAGAAACAGGGCGGAAGCGAGAGACACACAGGGCAGAGAGAGACAGACAGAGAGAGAGACAGACAGAGAGAGAGACAGATGGGAGAGACAGAGAGAGACAGACAGACAGACAGAGAGAGAAAGAGTCAGGGAGAGAGTGAGTGGGAGAGAGAGACAGGGAGAGAGAGACAGGGAGAGTGAGACAGGGAGAGTGAGACAGGGAGAGAGAGACAGGGAGAGTGAGACAGGGAGAGAGAGACAGGGAGAGTGAGACAGGGAGAGTGAGACAGGGAGAGAGAGACAGGGAGAGTGAGACAGGGAGAGAGAGACAGGGATCACATCTGTAACTTGAGATTATTTTTCAAACTGCTCCCTGCTGCTGTGTCTCTGTGAGCGTACGAGAATATAATGATATTTTCTGGAGAAAACAGCTGGATAGCCAGAGGTTGCTCTTGTGGTTTAGCCAGGTTGCTGTTGGATCGTGGGATAGTTTGGGTCAACAGATTTTCTTCCTACATCTTCTCTTGTGGGCGTATCGTCATCTGTCGCTGACTTGCTGCGTGTTCTGTCCCGAATCGACCGTCAGATTTTTAATCGCATTTCTTATTTTGCTGCTTTTCTGACATGTAACACAATTCACTGGGTTTCTTCCACTTCAGGGATTGGATTGCAGTTGTTTAGGCCGTCCCTTCCTGGAAATATTCCTGCGACGTGTTTCTTTGACATCGTCTTTCCGCTGAGGTCGGAGAAGTAGAACAAGATAAAGGAAAGCCACCCTGTCCTGTGAGGCAGAGAGAAAGCCTTTCCATTGATATCCCCTACTTCCAGCAGAGCACTTCCCTTTCCCGACAAGCCTTCCCTCCTTCAAAGACCGGCCACGCCACAACGGTCCGACCGAGGCATGCCGACCCCTGCTCCGATGGTCCCGCCCTGGAGAGGGAGACGGGTGGAATGGAGCTGAACTCAAGCAATTGTTTTCTGCTAACCTTTCTGTGTGTGTGTGTGCGTTTACAGATCCGTGTGTGAGTCCACACGGATCTGTAAACGTGTTGATCATGAGTTTCTGCTGACGGTAGGTCATGTGACACCGGCGGTGATGGTGATCTAAACACTGAGGGCCACACGGAGGGGGACGGTCATTTGGAGTGAACAGAGATGAGTCATTTATGGCAGCGGCTTTGGAAAAAATGATGCTCATCTCACAGGAGTGTCGGCATAAAATTGAAAATGCGCTTCAGGCGTCGCTGATAGTCGTGTTTTATGTTTGTTGTGTGTTTGACTTACCGATTTTGTCTATAATGACATCACCATTCTCTCCATACTTTGTGGGATTTTGTTGCACTCAACTCTGCTACGTGTTGGCTCTCCAGCTTCATCCACATACACACACACACACACACACACACACACAAACACACACACACACACACACACACACACACACACACACACACACACACATACACACACACACACACAAAAATACAAAACACAGGAATTTCTTTCTAGAAAAACCGGCGTAATCAAAATAATCTTTGCCTCTCTGAGGAATGTGCGATCCCGGTGGCCCTCAAACTTCAATAATTATGCCTTTATTAATCATTCTTTCTACCACGCACTCCCTGATTACAGCAAGTCTCCATTCGTCAACTGTGGATCGCAAATCCATAATACCTGCTCATGTGTATAACACCTCAGAACAAGTATCCCATAATGTAATTCATCAGCACATGCTTATAAAAATGAGAAGAGCTATCTCGTTTTTATTACCATGTGATGGATCCAGTGGACATCTAGGGTGGGTAGCGCTGCTGGAAGGTACCGGGTTTGAGTCCACCGCTGCCGGCCTTTCTGTGATCCCGGTTCTCCGGTTTCCACCCACAGCCCAAAAACATGTCATGAAACTAGTGACTCTAGATCGCCCGTAGGAGAGATTGTGAGCGTGAGTGGTTGTCTGCCTCTTCCTGTCGCCCGGTGATGAACTGGCGACTCATCCAGGGTTTACCCCGCCCCCCCAATGTGGGCTGGGATAGTCTCCAGCCCCCGCGATCCTGAACAAGCATAAGCGGCGCTGGGTAGTGAACTAATGAACATCTAGATGGATGGAAGGAGAATTATTCGACATTTATCAAGAAGACTGGCTTCTGTAAATAATGAGAGTTTTAACAGTACAGACAAGAGTGGGCTCACTATTTGGCAAGTAACAGATGATGATGATGTCATCATCTTATGTCCTTTTTTTAATCTCATGAGTTACAAGTAACTCATTAGAGGAGACAAAGACGGTCTCTACATGGCCTCCACTACGAGTATTTTACAGGCTCATAAGCCCCCAAAAGTGAAACTGATGTCTTTACCACATCTGCAGACCGCAGAAAGCCAAACGGGTTTAGAGTAACTAGAGTAAGCAGCTCAACGTTTTAAGGCCTCACCATCAATAAGCTCGACTTCATCGAGCTGAGTTCAGTTCACAACGGAGCTTCAGGTCTCAAGACATTCGACAGAAGAAGAAGAAGTAAGGCATTATCCATTATCCATACATAAACCCGTTATGGGGTAGACTTGCTGAAAAATGGTACCGTGTTTTGGTCACGTTTGGAGTCAGAAATCGTGACGACTCGACCTTTGGCGAAGCATTTGTCTACGGTGGAGCCGTAGAATTGAGACGGATCGGACCTCTGCACCAAACACTCTGATTAACCACGCACTGATATCTCTCCCCAGCCCAACGACTCAAGATCGACGTAATGTGGATTACGGGTTTCTTTGTAAGTGCTAGGCTAATTTTAGCCCGTGTGTAAACACTCCTGTAATACCTGAAAGCCTCACGCACATTCCACACATAACAGGCACACACCTGTCCACTGTAAATACTGTAATAGTCACCTGTGCAAGTGACGGACTAAATCTGCACAGCAGGTGTCAGGATTTAGATAGGTTGCTTTCTTTTCCTTACTGATGTCTGTATAATCCGTGTGTCCAAACACGGAGCGGATCTGGACTCGACCGGCGCCCGCCTGCTGGAATGTGAGCCAAAAACTCTTCATTCCCATTTTAAAAACAGAAGGTTTGGTAATCTAGTGGTTCATCCAGGTGTGCAGTGTAAACCTCTTCATTCTTTATTCTCAAAGAATGCATGGGCACAGAGATGGAGAAATGAAGGGCTTGGGTGTTTTGTTGGAGGCCAGAGACAGGAAAAGGGGGGGAGATGGTGAGAGACGCAGAGGAAGGCGTAGAGATAAGAAAGTGCTAATGTCTCTAATCCGCTCCAGATGAGAGCGTTTGGTGGGACGGGGTTGGGAAGGGATGGGAAAGGTTGGCCCCTCCCACATCACACCATCTTATATGACTCGGCCCCCTCATGCCGTCACACAAGCCATCACCATAGAAATGGAAAGAGCAACACACACACACACACACGCACACACACACATGCTTACGCGTGCGGCCACAAACATTCATCTGCTGCGCTGTGGGGTGAAGCTTGTTTTGTTCTCCCTGATCACGTCACCGTCCTCTGGACTTCTTGTGTGTGCAGGGTGCCAACACTGGGTGTCTCTGCAGGCCTCGCTGCAGCCACCACATTCAATCCTCTGATGAAATATACAGTATGATGAAATATACAGTATGATGAAATATACAGTATGATCAAATAAACAGTATGATGAAATATACAGTATGATCAAATAAACAGTATGGTTAAAAATACAGTATGGTTAAAAAATACAGTATGGTTAAAAAATACAGTAGGATCAAATAAACAGTAAATCTCATACTTTCATAGTCTAGAGTTGACATGCATCTTTTCTCCCATGTAAAGGTCCAGACTACCAGGGTTGTAAAAAATATCAATTATATAATAATTACTATTGCTGACGAGGAATTGAATATTATAGAACTTAGAACAAACGTACAATGAAACCATTTATCATTTAAATTGCCCTATTATAGGTTAAATAACACAAATGGAGGAGAAGAGGAGGTGCAAATGTATTAAAATACACTGAAAATAATATTCTATCTTCATCTAAAAATACTTTAATGTTAAAATATGTTTTCAGGCATGACAGGAGTTAATCAACTGAGTATGTAGGGCTGGGAACAGCCTGATAGGGAACACGGAAATGTTTGTAGAAACACATCTGAGTAACACACAATTATCTTTAAAAAAAAAAACACCAATTTTTAATGGATAATTTACATGGAATGATTAAGGAATGTTGTTCTGGTCTGGTTTGGAGGATTACAGGTCATCTGAGTGTCCACCTTGACCAAGAGTTGGACTGGACCAAATATTCAGATGCTCTCTGCAAGAAAGTTCAGAGCCACCTGTATTTTCTGAGGAGGCTCATATCTTTCATTTGTCTGCAGAACTCTGCTGCAGACGTGAGAACAGCTGATGCTAACAGAGTCAATGAGCTCATCATGAATGCTGGTTCTGTTCTGGAAGTCAGACTGGAGTCAGAGAGGATGATGCATAGGAAACACCTCAGTATTAGGAACAATGCTTCTCATCCTCTCCATGACACACTGGAGTCCTACCAGAGAACTTTCAGTGGGAGACCGCCGAGGACCACCCCTGAAGGCTACGGGAAGTCTTTTCTCCCGACGGCCTCTAAACTGTGTAACTCCTCCCCCTTCTGCATGAAGGGCGGGCTGAAATATTGGATACCGATATCAAAAACGACAATAATACAATTTCACATGCAATATTACTTTTTGGTTTAATTATAGTGGACAACATCAGATTTATTATAATTTGTAATATTACCTCACTGTTTACTGTTGTGTTAAATGCTTCTAGCAGTTATATATCATTTATCATCTAGCCGGTGTGTAGGATCAGATGACTTCAAAAAGTGGAAAGAACCTAATGACTACTGGGGAAGAAGGAGAGACAGTTTTCCTTTCCTCTGAAAGTGAGAGTAAGATTATAAAAGGATGGATTTGAGCAAGAAACAACAACAATTCCTCAAACCTCAAAACTTACCAGCTGTCCCTTCAATGTCAACTCCTTCTAAAAAAACCCTGGGCGAGTAATGAAAGTGTGCAAAGTAATTCACACTTCCCAAACATTTTCACAAGTCCGTGGTATTTCTTTGACCAACAGATGGAGGCCTATCCAAAGACTGTGATCCTGATGTTGTGGTACCTGGTTCACAAAGATCTGACATTTCTTGGAGAAACCGGGACGAAACTAGAAGATCACAAAGCAGCAAAGGGGATTAAACAATCGGAATAGTCTGATCCGGATGAAAGATTCTGAAATACTAGGCCCGCTATGTAATCTATGCATTTATATGCAGTCATTTCCCAAAAGAGCTGGTTTAAGCCTGTAAGCGACTCTCTGCATGAGAAACGCATTTGGTGAAGTTGTTTCTCTCTAATCCCAAACCAGCGAACAGAAGCCAGATTTCTTGATCGTATCAAGACATCAGACAGGACGTCTGTTGTGAACCATTTGTTTCCAGCCTTCCTCTGGATGCTCTCCGCTCTGCCATGCTGTGGCGCTCATTTCCCAATCATCTCTTTTTTATTTATTTATCTTGTTTATTTCTTGGATCCAGGACAACACATGCTCCGTAAAGATCTCTAAAAGACACTTTCAGGGTCTCTGCAAGACAGACGAGAAGGTATTTATAACTTGTGACGGCCCGGCCGTAACCTGTATCCTGCTCGCTCTCCTTCCTCTACGATGTACTCACACACACACACACACACACACACACACACACACACACACACACACATGCAGCTGTTGTGCTGCTGCTGTCCAGGGGGTCGTGGGTGGGCGAGGATAGTCAGACCAGGGTTTGAGGTGGAGCAGAACTGCAGAGTGTGGAGGTTGTGTAAATCAGGCATTATGCTGGATCAGAATCTGGGCTCCGCTTTGGTCACATGGCTCCGTGACGGCCAGCAGGGCGGCCGGAGTGTGTGTCGGTATGCGTTATTGTGGCCGACTGTGGTCCTCATGTGTATTTATGGCTGTGTGTTTTTGTGGCCAAGTATGCATGAGTCCATCTTTGTGAAACCGAAGAGAGGTAGCACCTGCAGGGACGGTGGGATCCAAACTGCATTTCTATTTAGGGATACTGCAAGGAGTGGTTGGTGTGTGTGTGTGTGTGAGAGTGTGTGTGTGTGTGTATGTGTGTGTGTGGGGGGGGGGGGGTTCCACTGCTCACAAAGATAGTATTCATCAAGCAGTCGTTCAGAGTGGGTTGGGTGGGTGAAGGGGCTCGACTGGGGTGCTGTTAGATTTAAGTGGGGTCCGCTAGAGGGGGAAGAAGGATGGGGAAGAAGGGGAAAGGGTGGAGAAGAATGTGCCAATTTGTCAAGTCCCCACCCCCCCACCACCACCCCCGCCTTCCCTAATCAGAGATGATGCTAGCTGCTGATTACAGCCAAATGGTGCAGGGGCAGCAGCTGGAATGGCGGGAGGAGAGGGGGGTGTGGGGGTACAGGCGCGTGAGGAAACATGGTGGTAGGAGGTGTAAAGGAGATCCTGGCAGGGGGTTTCACATGTGGGAGGTCCTTCATCACCTCCCTCTTCAGATGGCTGACTTTGAAGTCATCGGGTCCTGCTCAGCTGATGAAGAGATATCTTATCTCCCGTTTAGGACGCCGCTGTGATTCCGTGCTGGCTTTGCTTGAAGTCGCATTTCCCATGATTTCCTCTCGGTTCTCACTTCAGCCGTCGACAAAGTGAGCAACAGCTATTAATAAAAGTAAGTTCTGGTGGTGAGAACAATCACTGGCTTCACACGGACGGCCTAAGTCCGAATAGATTCGGAAAAGACGCCTAATTGGAAAGAAAATGTCGTGTTTAAACACCCCTTCCCCAAAGAAAAGTCCCTTTCCCAATGAGATTTCATTCCTTTGCAAGGAGGTAGTCTAAATCCTTTGGGGAAACTTTCTGTTTGAGTTGTATCTGGGCACGCACAGCGCCGCGACGCAAGTTAATTATGGCGACTTAAAAACAGTACCGTTGTACATCATCAGTCATGTACCCATCGCAACTTTGAAAGATTTTAACATGGTTAGACGGTTAGATGGACGAAAATTCCCATTCATCTTCTTTGGGCTTGTTGGCAAACGTTCTACAATGAGTTGCTCCACTACATGGACCGACTAGAGATAATTGTGAAGGTCAGATGTGTTTAGTCGGCGATACTGATAAGAAAGCGGTCGGTCAATAGATTTAATCCAGGAGATCTATCTGGTATTTATCATATTTTACTCTTAATAGTCCCTGTTTAACTGATCTTGTTTTACCCACTAGGGGGTGCTTTTCTTCTTTTTCAGACATATCTTCACATTTATTTTAAGGAGTTCAATCAGAGGGATTGCTTGGACAACGCAGGAGACTGGGGGCTGTTTAGGGGACACACCCTTGCTGTAGGAGACGACAGCGTAGACCTAGTTCAAATGAAATTACTGTTAAATCGTCCATCTCCTTCTCATTTCAAACATCAGACAGTGTTCCAGAGAGAAGACGGGTGATTCCACCTAACCCAGCAGTGCTGTTTACTTTATATGTTGGATTTGTTTACATCATCTAAGATACCTATTAAGATGACGGATATTACAGATCAGCGTTCAACAGAAAATAGAAATTATCTTCCAGCGTTTTTGACTTGCTGGATGTTTCCAGCGCCAATTAAATGTTAATAAATGTTTTCATTCCGATTCAAAGAAGAAGAAAAAAGAAAACACATTCCTAATTAAAATCCAGTGATCATATCGTTACTTCACACCGCATCCTTCCTCTTTCTCTGGCTCCCAGGGCTCAGTGGTGAAATAAGTGTCACTGATGATTAATCACTGTCCTCCTGTGCGTTTATGTATGCACACACGTGTGATCCCACCCACCCCCACCCCCCCAAAACAACTAACAAAAACAAAAACAAGAACCTTCAGCCCACTGCTCTCAGACATGTTGCCTTGTTTTCACGTGTGTTGGTGTTTGCCAGGTAGGAGTGATGGATCGGTAGTGAATGTCTGCAGGTCAGATCATGCCATCGGAGAGGAAGAGGAGGGGGGGGGGCAAGAATGAAGGGGCTCTTCTTTTCTTAATTGACTGTTCCAGGGAGTTCCCATTCCAGGCGCTCTTCTCCAATGCTGCAGGAATGAACCTCTGCTCTCCAAATAAACACATTTATCACTCATTACTCATCCGTTTGTCTCTAAAACCCCAAAAACCTTCCAGCTACAGATGCGTCTCAAAAAGCTTCTGGTGGTGAGACTTCGTCAAAAGAGAATTCCTCAGTAGCAGTTTCAGTGTAAACGACATTATTACAGACCCCAGTCGTTTGTTGCCTCCGTACTAAAGCAGACTGGCTTTAGTGCGCCGTTGTTTTAAGGTGCTCTTTAATCTATTATAGATCTTTTATCGTGGCAGAGTTAATATACAGTATTCTTCATTTAAGCAATTAAGTGCTGATAAAAGCTAAATTACACACAGAGTTTCTGTCTGAGGGCAAAATTCCTCATGAAATGGGAGAATAGGAATAATTGCGGATTTAATTGCCTTCAGTCTAATCTGTCCCAGGATTACGGTATCGGTGTAATTACAATAAAACAAACGCACCTATTGAAAAACGGAAAAACACGTTTGGACACGTTTATGTTACGCTGGTGGAAAAGCTTATATAAAGGCTCGTGTCCTTGATGGACCAGGGTCCAGTTTGTCAGAGTTCAATGGTTCCGGCGGGTCGATGGCTCCATTGTCTAGCAGAGCTAGTAGACTTTAAAGACGTATATCGTTTACCTAGCAGAAAGAACAAAGTTCTACGTTTTTGTTAGTGCAGTTTCCACAATAAAATACTGTAAAAGTACTATATTTCTTGTCTACTAGTGTTTGGAAACATGTTAAATATCATCGCTCAGGAACTACTGGAGGATTTGGGTTTAATCCACGCCCCCCCCCCCCCCATTTTATTTATATTGAAAAAAATAAAATAAATATTTTTTTTATTTAACATTTTTACTCTTGGAAACTACTTGTCTGAAACTTTGTTGGGACGTGACATGGGACAGAAAAGGATCCATTACATATTGGAGCAGATTCGGATAGATGGACACATCCACTAATCTTTTTTTTCATATATATATATATATATATATATATATATATATATGACATTCCTTAACATTGTAAAATTGGACACTTTAAAAACAATTTGCTACTTTCCGTAAATCATTGTGTAGAGGTGGGTCATAGGACAGGCGTGCTGAAACAGACATTTGTGGCTTTAGTTGACAGACGGTCAGAAAAATGTCAAAAGATTATTTTGTTTCGGTATCAGAAATATGAAGACTTGTTGCTTTTCTCTGTTTTACATCATTATGAATTGGTTTCCTGTGGATTTTGGACTGTTGGCAAAACCAGACATGTGTACTTTCCCGAATTTTGATCAATCGTCTGTCTGCAGAGATTTGGACTTGTTCCCTTGAACTGATTCTGGGAAACCTCCGTATGAAATGGAAGTGCGGGCCTCTAACTGATGGCACGGACACAGGCGCTGGACGGGGCGTGGTAGCAGGGCTGGACGGATTAGACGCCACCTTTGAGCGGCGATGGCATCAAGAGCAAATGGTGCAAAGAAAAAACTCAGAAGTCAAATAGAAAGCACGGAGAGCCTAAAGGCAGAACGGGACTTTCCAGACTCGATGTATAAATCCTGCGTTTGACAGCTAGTCTCCAGCTCTCGGTCTACCTGCCCCGACATACCCTCCCTCACTGCCCCTCTACACAGTCGACGTCTCCATCCGTCTCTCAGATCCACCTGATGTGTTTGACGTGTATTTGTTTATTGCCATAGCTGCAGCCGCCTCCGAACTAACCAGAGCGGAACATACCTGCCACTAGACACGAACGCAGACGCGGAGATATGATCACAATGATGGATGAACATCGGGATTAGTGGTTGGATGAATGTCTCGCCACACGCACAGCCACGATTTGAATATCGGTGGTGTTGAGCCTTGCCTTGAAAGCACAGATTCATTTGTGTGTTCAGTCTTAGAGTCTGTAGGAGTACATTAAATATAATATTAACAACCACATTAAAAAAAAAAACACACTTCAGTAAATGAGGGAGAAAATCTATTTTAAATCCCGTTGCATTTTATGAAGCTGTGTCTCCGTGGAACCAAACCGGTCATCTCCCAGGATTTGAAAACCTATGAATCACTTCACTTTCAATAAGTCTTTCCCAACTGGAAATCTGAGAGCCATTATTTTGTCATAAGCAATAAAACATTAGCTGTGTTTGAGCGGCTCAGGATTTTCTTTGGGACAGGAGAAACTTCGTTGACCCAATGGGTGAGGCAAAGCGCCATCCACCTAGAGTTGGGATCTGCTCTAATGTTTTGGCCCTTTTTATGAGACAGCTCTTTCTCATCACTTCACTCAGTTGGGAAACGTTTGGTCTGTAGAATGAATAGTTCGGTCTATTTCCCTAAATTTCCTTTGGGATGAATAAAAGTAGCAAACTACCGAGCTATCAATCTATTTAGAGCCGCTCTTTTTGGAAAACTCTATGAAACTGGCTCTAAAGACTTGGCTTCACACAACGGTTTTTACATTAAACACTAAACTTTTGTTTGACCTTGCGTTTACACGACAACAATGTTTTTGGGGCCCGATAACGATAACCGATCTGGTTTCTTTAAAAAAATGCCACTCTTTCAGTCTCTACACCACCACCTACTGGTCCGCAGTATTTAATAGTGTTTTCAGTTGTTTACCCGGATCCGTGTGTACGAGGCTAGTATGTCAACAACAGCATGTCATAATAGCCTAAAAACAGAACGGAAGGCACACAAACGTCTATCTAATTGTTATTGTTGTATGTTTTTCGGGAAGTGAAGTTACTGTTCCAAATGGTGGCCATCTAACGTCACTTTAATTCCCTTTTGGGACGCCAAAGCAAACGGGGGAAAAAAAGGCTGTTGAGGCTATTTATTCCTTGGAGAAACTCCCTGGTGGGCTCTTCTTCAAAGAGTCACCAGAACTTCTTGGTCTGAAGAGTCTATAAATGTACTCCATTCCAGGCCCTAAACAAGTTCCTGCAACGCTCCATTGCCCCGTAGGGTCAATCAAGGCACAGTTTGTAGTCCCGAATATCATTCACTGGTCAGAAATATGCCTCACGGCTACAATGACATCACTGATGAGTCCCGAGTGCCAGATAAAGGGAGATGGCGCCCACACAAGAGAGCGAATGAGTGCATGAGGTTTAAAAAAAGCAACTGTCCCTGGTTTGGTTTTGTGTGAAACATCAGACCCTGATGTTCCAGCCCAGAATACCTTCAGACCTCTCACATTGGATGATACCACACCTCACCATTTTACATCCAGTGGCAAGTATAGCGAGGTTTATTTAGTCGTGCAGAAACTTGAGCCGTGGACTTTTGGCATTTCCCGAAGCCCATGCACTAAAAGCTATGTTATTAAATTGTGCCCTGAATGAATCGGTTCCCTTATTTTCAAGAGTAAACTCATAATGATGCACGGGGTCCACTGGGTGGATCATCCTCCAAGCAATAAATGCTGGTACATTTTTTTATGTGGATAGTAAATCTCGAAAAAGCCATTTCCTTCGCTGATCGGTAAATATTTTTACTGAAATAGTTGAATAATAATTATAATGCTAAGCATGTGTACCAGGTTTTAGTGTCATTCATCTGTGGGATATTTACCGGAGTTTGACACACATGGCCACAAATACACAAAAAAGATAAAGTTAACATTCTGGACCTGTTTTTAAAAGTGTTTACTATGGCTCTGCAATTATCATAAGAATATTGCGACGTTGATTCAGATGTATCTGCAATGTTTTCTGAAGTTCAATGATTCTACAGCATTTTAATTGCTCACAATAGCTGCAGCGAAGCTAGCGAGTTGTTACTGGCCCTTTAAGAGTGTGGCCTTATGGGTATTTTGTGTCTGTGATGTGAGGGGTTATGGGAGTCACAAGTGTATTTTTACCGTAACTTTGAAACACTCAGTAGTAATGCTGTGTGTTTATAAAAATATTTAGCCTGTTGGTCTGAATGCTAGCTCGCTAAGCTTAGCTATGGCTACCTCAGTAGGCTTAAACGAGTTAGCATCCAGGGGCTGAGAGGCTAGAAAGGTAATATCACGTAGAACAGGCAGAATCAGGAGGGAGAGTTTGTTATAAGTCAAATCCTTCTTCCGCTCACTTAACTTATATATTTTTACTCTTTCTACCAAGAAGGCTACTCATCTCTCTTGCTGCAGCAGGAGATGCAGCAGTGCTGCTGGGAGAATCCAAACTGAATGTCAAAATTGTGGAGAGAATTATAATCGCAATTCTCATCTAGCTGTGAATGGCCCAGCTGCATTCTGGTTCCCAAATCACCGATAAAACGTGAATGAAAGGTTTAACTGAAAAAGTCACCAATTTAAAACTATATTGTCACGTAAAACAGCTTCTGAACTGTGTGTCCAGTTCACACATTAACCTTGTCCTCACCTTAATCCTAAACGTATGTAATCTGTAATCTTTGGTTTTGTCAGATCATCAAATATCATCATTCATCGTCTGCTAACTCAAACATTGAAGAATTCACGAAAGCCATGAAATAAACGTAAACCTGCGATGCTGTTCTGGGAGCTCCAGCGGACTCTTTTCAGGTCGGACCATATAATTAGAGCCGCTGTGATTGGTCGTTAAGGATTTAAGGATGTTTAGCTTTTCCTCATGAGCTTCCACATGTCCGATGGTCGTACCTGCAGCTTCACCTGGCGGCGCTTCTCAAAGACGCGGTGAAAGAACCGTGACTCATTCCAGCTGGGTGAGGTAACGTCAGGCCTCCGACTCGCTCTCCCCGTCACTCCCTGTTCTTTTAGTTCCCCTCTCTTCTGAGAATAATATTGCGTCTTTGTCTCGGGGAACGAAGGATTGGCATACTTACAGGAAAATCAATCACGCTCTTTTCAAAAACATAAAAAAGAAGAAGAAGAAGAAGGTGTGTGCTATTAAAGGCAGACAAGACTGACTGACATCATTTCCAACAAGACGGAACCGGAGGTGGAGAGACTCCTCTTCAGGTGTCATCACGGCACAGAGACACGATGATGGAGATGAAGCTCTGTTTGCAGAGGAGGCTGCTCAGAACCATTTACTCTCAGTGGTGAAGACGAACACGGATTAGCGCTCGTTTGCTGAAGGCTCACAGATACGCACAAACTGGAGCTACGGCAACGCAAGAAGTTCAGGGGGTCCGGCCTTGATCCAAAGAAGACAAACGTCTACAGACGTGGGCGTGAAGCTCTCTGTCCTCATGCTACCTCACCTCGTTTTTTTGAATCTTCTGACGCGTCGGCGTTCGTTTTTACCGCCGCATCGAGGCAAATGTAGGCCGCACAGAAGTTCGTGGGCGTTGACGGACACTTTGAAACAGACGTATTTATTTTTGTGGTTAGACGGATTATTAATGAGCTTTTAGCGTCGGCCTGCCTCAGCAGGTAGCTTTGGAACCCGACTGTTATTGAACTATTCAAAGTGCTTTTGCACGGCGGCGATGGAGTCATTACTTATCGGACGAACGCAAACGCAAACACAAACACACCAGTATTGAGTTTGTAATATACTTTATAATAATTAATATCTTCAACAAATAGTTTTTAATTCAAGTCTGCAGGATCGGCATTTCAAACACAAACTAAAACTCAAATGCTATTCAAATTTTCACCACTAGTGGGTGGTAAAAACACAAAAAAGGTAAAAACTTTTTATTTTTTATATTAAATCTGAAACGATAGTTGCTCGTTCCCTAACGTATTTTATTTTACGAGTAAAACCTGTGACATAAGCTGTCAAAGCTCCTACTGTAACAAGACTTATTCAAATGTTACCTGAACGTCACTGAATGGACCTGAAGTTGGAGGCAGCTTGAGATTTTTAAGATCCTAAAACTTGGGTTCTATGCGGTTACAAGCAGAACTAGGATTTTATTATTCTGCTTAGTCTTCGGCACGGCTACAGAAGTCGTTGTAGAAACATCGGCTCCCATCGCTACGAACTAACGGTCTATTATTACAATGCATTGTTCTGAAGTATCACCAGCATCAGCGGATTTACATTTCTGAGCGTCGCCCAGCCATTATTCCTCCGATGCAAAGAAAAGCATGATTGTCCCAACAAAACACAGCTGAGCGGCGCTGATCAGGCCTCATGATTGCAAAGAGGACTTGTGGTCGGTAACCGGGCCTGGTCGTGTAGATGAGTGACACCGCTGCTGGAGTAAAGAATCTGGAGTGATTGATCCGTCTGTTGGTCTGTGGCTTTCTGGGGGTCAGTTGTCAACCTTTATCTTCTGCAGGGAATTCATGCTGCATGTCTTTGCCCTGATAACACGACCGCCGTAATTTCAGTTATTCACTAATGTGATGAGTAAAGGTGTAATTGACTGTGTTTTTTTTTCTCTCCACATTCTCCCACCCATCATCATCATCCTCATCATCACACACACACACGCATACGTGCACACGCACACACGCACACACGCGTCTCTTTCAGACCTGTCTTTCTTCGGCCCTCTCGCAGACGTGTTCACCTCCAGGGAGTCGTAGTGATTTCTTTATTTGGGAGTTTGCGGTTGGCAGGAATGCGCCTCGGTTTCACTGTTTGACAGCGGCGCTCACAATAACGGGAGCGCGATGCTCGGAGAGCGGCGGCCTCCTCGCTGCTTTCACCCGCACAGATCGTCTGGAATCTTTGGAATGATGACGGTTCGCCACAGAGGTCATTAATCCGCCGTCTCGGTATTTCCCTGCACGGATAAACAGCAGCGGACCGAGGAGCTCGCTTTGTTATAATTAATATCTAATATGTACCTCATGTCTCAATAATGATCGCGTTTCCTCCTTGTGTACTTCATCCTGCGGAAGATTGTTGTATTTACTTACATAATTATCTTGTTTTGGGAAGAACGAGGCAATTTCTCATCTTTTGAATAGACTGCCATGATATGCTGTACGTGTTTATTTAACGCGCCGCAGTTATAAATATTTTGATTAAGTTTTGGAGGGACGCTTTTCACCCATTTTTACGCAAAGTACTCGCTTCATGAAAAAAGTTTTTCTTCAAATAATAATAATAGTAATAATAATAATAATAATAATAATTTGTCCATCTCAAACTGCTGGGGATTGACTTCCTTACTTCCAGTAGATCTCTACCTTCTTCTACGTGTGTGTGTGTGTGTGTGTGTGTGTGTGTGTGTGTGTGTGTGTGTGTGTTTATACATATATATATATACAACTTAATGCTTTCATATTATCCTGTATGGATGCGTATGCAGACGGAGGCCACGGCTGAAGAAATTCAGTTTGTATTTATACGTCTGTCAGGAAACACACACACACACTCTCACACACACACACACACACACATGGTGCTGTGCCACATTCCCCACTTTCAAGCATGCAGCTCAACCTTGTGGACCCAATGTGAGCAGAAAAGAACCAAAACCATGTAGATCCTACACATTTAGAACCTTTTAAACTGGTCGCCCCTTCTTTCTTTTTTGGGTCGGCGGCGGACCCCCAATGCTGACAGAGCCTGGCTGACTTCCCAGAACAGAACAATATCTGCCAGGTTGACCGAGGGGCCCCAGCACTAACCCCCAGACACACACACACACACACACACACACACACACACACACACACTCACACACTCAGCGGTGAACACAATCGTCTGGCCTTTAAACCGTCAGCGCTCAGGCCTTGCCTTACATAATGACAGAGAATGGAGGCATTAAGGCAATTTGTTTGATTTAAGTTGTCAAGGCGTCTTGGACCCTGCCCCTCTCAGCTGGTTTTGATACCTGGCGTGTGCATGTGTGTGTGCGTGTGTGTGTGTGTGGTAAGTGTGTGTGTGGCAGACCTCTTTAGTGTTGGAAAAACAAGAGGAATGGAAGGAGTCACAGAGAGACAGCAGGACAGGGAGGGGGTCTCGGTGAAGGAGGTATACCGTCTCAGCATAAAGTAAAAGTTTATGAGGTCCAGGGAGAGTGAGCAGTGACGGAGCAGGAGCAGAGATGGGAGGGGAGGGGAGGAGGTGGAGGAGGGGAGGTGAAGCTGAGAGAGAAGGGATCACATTGTCTGTTTTTACAGAGGCGGTCAGTCTTGGTCGGTTTCAGCTGAACGCTACGCCGTCATGACGTGTTTATATTTCTATTCCTCATCCATTATTAAATCTATATGATTAGAAAAATATGTAATGATACTTAAAAAGTCTGAAAACGTGACGTCCGCTGTTAAATATGTTGATGAATTTTGTGTTGCTGAAAATGTACAAGGACAAAAAAACATAGTTTTGGCGAGGCTAATGGCGTGTTTCATTAAAAACCGTCTGCTTTCTCTAAAGTCAAGCACGGCCATTAGCCCCTTCATTACACAGGAATCATACAACAGTGATGCAATGAAAGGAAACGCTGGAACACTTAAAATAGTGAACAGGCACCGTCCTAACAGTCGGTTCAGCGAGAGCTGCACCCATCGATGGGCGGCTGGCCGAAAAGACTCCGTATGGCTGATGGCCGCGGAGGTCACGCGCACAATAGTTCACGTTACACGCGATCAGAACGCTCCAAGAACGAGCTTCCATGGCTTCATGGTCACGACTGGTGATCACATGTTCAGATCTCAAAATCACTGGGACAGTGTTAAACTCTGGGAGAAGGGCAGCTCAGTTTCCCCAGGGTGTCATTGGTCGCCTTGTTTGACCTTCATACTACGACTCCTTGACCATGAAAACAAACGCTAGAATGAGGAATCACATCGGTACCTTCATCGGAATCCAGCTCCGACATCTGATGATTCCCTCCACGGCTGATCCCACCAATCCTCTTCACTCAGAGTCGCTATAGTAGTTTGTGTCTGTGTGTTGTTATTATTCACTATAACTCCGCCCATAACAGTGACACAGCGTCTAACCTTCAGATCCGGGATCAAGTGTATGTCCAACTTTAAGTCTCTCTCTCTCTCTCTCTCTCTCTCTCTCTCTCTCTGTCTCTGTCTCTGTCTCTCTCTCTCTCTCTCTCATATATATTCATATATATATATATATATATATATATCCTCGCACAATAAGACACTAAAACTCAGCGGGGTTTTTTTTCATGCATTTTCCCAAACTATTTCAGATATTCTTTCGTCGGACCATCTCACCATTAACTACTTTGTCTGGGCTCATTTTTAACTCCTCCCCTCTTACATCCGATCCTCTGTCTATCGCCGACAGCCGATCTCCTGCGATTGGTCTGAAAGTCCGAAACGGTCCCAAAAAAGTTGTTTCACCCTCTTAAATGTCCCACTTTGATCCGGACTGAGACCACCGACCCGTTTCCTTGTAGGAAACACGTAGAGGAGCTCGTTTTTAAGGCCTTTGGGTGGAGAAAAGGCGACGCGGTGCCAGAAACCCACCCTGCCTGCTCGATATGATACGTCCTCCGAGGTAAAGTGGTTAATGGTTTTCTGTGGGTTTCCATTAAAGGTGCAGTAGTCGTAATATTAGAGTCACATAATAAAAAATGTAATCCAGCAGGTGCGTCGCAGCAGAACTTTGTGTGCCGGTACCCCGCCACTCACAGCTGCCGGTTTTCTTTTTTCTTTTCGGCCCTCCGCCTCGGACTACCTGAGTCAGAACCTGCTCTCTGCTGAATGATTCAGACAAGGTTTCCACAGTCCTTAAGACGTTGTGAAAATAAACATGGCGGTGGCGTGTGTGTCTCCAGCGGTTCTGTCATTGCCTCACCTGCCCTGAGAAGGTGTGAGGGTCAAGTGCAGCGGTGACTGAAGTTTGAATGACGGAGTTCATGGCGAGCGGGCGACAGAACCGAGGTTGATGGTCCTCCTGCGCTGCCTGGAAAATGTCAAATCCCAGATTCTGGCTCAGCGGAGACATTTACAGACGGCTCACAGTATAAAAATAAAAAGAATTGTCGCTTTGAGAGCATTTAACCTCCATCGCGATCATTTAGGCAGACCGGGCCTGGAAAGTCCTTCAACAGGAGGACTAACGCTTTAATGAAAATGCAATCAATGCATAATAAAAGCATGAGTGGAGCGGCGGCAGATAATTACACACACCGGTTGAGTGTAATTGAAACTGATCAAACCAGATGTGTGTGTGTGTGTGTGTGGTGTGTGTGTGTGTGTGTGTGTGTGTGTGTGTGTGTGTGTGTGTGTGTGTGTGTGTGTGTGTGTGTGTGTGTGTGTGTGTGTGTGTGTGCGCGTGTGTGTGTGTGTGTGTGGACTGAGGGGGAATAGAGGCCTAGTGTTCTTTGGTCCCAGCTTTCAATAAGGGGTCTTTATCTGGCCGTATGCACAGCGCCGGGGTAGAAGCTCTGAAGGGCCAGAGCGTTTCCTCCGTGCACGCCGCTCACTCCAGGTGTGGTGACCAGCAAGGCTTTTAACCGTCACGCCTGATTCGGAGCCCGGGGCCGAGCTGGCACACACACAGTCCAAGTACTCATATCACACACTCACACAGTCAGGCGCACACACATCCATTTGTAATTTAAAGTTAATCCCCCTCCCTTCTTGGTCCTCAGCAGTGCCGACAGGAATTCTGGGAGTTTGAGTATTTAGCTTGAAGTCGGACTTCACGGTTATGGTCCAAACAATGGAAACGGTACCAAACCGGACTCTGATCCACTGACTGCTCGGTTCCAGCAGCTCTAAATATGAATATGGCTGAAATGAGATTTGGCTGCTTTCCAGTGGGAATAGAACGTTTAAAGGGTTCTTAGGAAACTTTTCATGGGTTGGATCCCAGAGGACAGAGTCTTCTGGTGTTTGTGGACCGGTTCTTGGAGCTCTGTGAGGTCTACATTCCAGCGTCCCCAACTCTACATACGTATTAATCATATTTCCTAGTTGTGTCTTTAGATGTCTTAAATGTTATTCTAATGTTAAAACATCTTTGTTTTAACCCTCCAGAGTAAAACAAAGATGTTGTTTTACTCTGGAGGGTTGTTTTCTCAGAATCCTCTTTCATGATCTCTTCTGAAGACTCACCTTTATCGTTTGATGAGGGATCTGAACTGATGGTTTTGTTTAACACATTTAATCCTGCTTTTAATTATTTTATATTAGTTCTATTACTCTTATTATTTATTTTATTATCAAGCACATTGTTGACCTGTTTTGAAAAGTGATTTACAAATTAAGTCGTTATTATTATTACTATCATTATTGTTTACTATTACTATTACTATTATTACTATTACTATTATTGTTATTATTATTATTATTACTATTAATATTATTGTTGTTGCAATTATTATCATTATTATTATTATTATTACTATCATTATTTATTATTATTACTATTATTGTTATTATTATTATTATTACTATATTATTATTTTTATTACTTTTATTATTTTTATTATTATTACTACCATTATTATTATTGTTGTCACTATTGGTATTATTATTATTTTTAATTATTATTACTATTATTGCATTTATTATTATTATTATCGTTATTGTTTTTGCAATCATCATTATTATTATTATTATTACTATCATTATTGTTTTTATTATTACTATTATAATTATTATTATTATCATTACTATCATAATTATTATTGTTTTTTATTAAATTATTATAACTATTATTGCATTTATTATTATTATTGTTGCCATTATAGTTATTATAATTATCATTACTATTATTATCATTGTTGTTTTTGCAATTATCATCATTATTATTATTATTATTATTACTATCATTATTAATTTTTATAATTATCATTATCATTAATATTATTATTATTGTTGTCACTATTGTTTTTGTTATTTAATTAAAAAAAAATATTATTACTATTGTTATTATAAGTCATTATTATTTAATTGTATACAATTATTATTACTATTATTACTCCCGTTATTATTATTATTTAATTTGATAAAACTATTATTACTACTGATGTTATTATGATTTAATTGTATAAAACTATTATTACTATTATTACTATTGTTTTTATTATGATTTAATTGTATAAAACTATTATTACTATTATTACTATTGTTGTTGTCTCATCTTGAGTAAATCAGTCCTAACTAACTAATTAAATGTTCTGGATGACGTTTCAAAGGCGACAGTTTCAGACCCGGATGTTTCACAGAAAAACTTTGAGTTTCTAAACTGGAGGTTGAAGGTTCCGCATCGGATCAGACCTTCAGCTCACGTTCTTCTGGACCGATCGCTCACACGTCGTCTGTCACTCCAGGCTCCACTCCCGCCGCGGCAGGAGCTGAAACTGATCTTCATATCTGAGGTCCAAGAACCCGAACGACCCGGTTCTCCCGGTCGGAACAAACCCTGTGGTTCCATGAGTTTCATTTAATTACTGAAGAGTCTTAGATTATTTCTGGGACATTATTGTCGTTGTGTAGCTTTGAGTTGGATCTTCAGAAACGTCTCTCTTTGATAGGCAGTCACTGCGATCGAACCACGAGTGAAGGTTTGACTTTACAGCGTGTTAAAGCTGAAGCGCGTCGCCGCCGCCACATAAACCCTCCGCCGATAAACCTGAGTTCAAAAAAGTCGGGTTTAAAATATACATAACTACGACCTCTGTCCGCTCTCTGATCAGGCCTAAAAGCATTTCTGCAAACTCCTCAACGTCTGCGATGCAATCCTTATATTTTTATGATTCTAGGATTTCACAAGGTCAGAACTCAAGACTCGGATATTCTGAGCGGGTCTGAGCTCCAGACAAAAAGCCCCTCCTTCATTTTTGACCCCGAGTTACGACAAGAGATGAAATCTCCTGTCTCTCCAGTTAGCAGCTCTTCTAACAACCTCTCCATCTTTATTTCTCTCCCCCTCTCTTAGATCTCCTTCGAGTTGGCGGAGTACACCGCTAATGTGGACGGTGTCGGGACGCTTCGTCTCCTGGACGCCATCAAGACCTGCGGTCTGACCAACAGCGTCAAATTCTACCAGGCCTCCACCAGCGAGCTGTACGGCAAAGTTCAGGAGGTCCCTCAGACGGAGACTACGCCATTTTACCCTCGCTCACCTTACGGTAATACAGATGTCTCTATTGTGCTCTTGATTCATGAGGCAACACACACGCACACACACACACACACACACACACACACGAACACACACGAACACGCGCACACACACACACGCAAGCACACAGATTACCTAACATTTTCTACCTTGCACCATCCGTCAAGTGATTGTGTTATGACCATGTAAGGAAATACGTACTCAGATTGCTTGATACCTCTCTGGCACTTTTGAATTAGTGTGTGTGTGTATGTGTGTGTGTGTGAGAGAGAGAGAGAGAGAGAGTGTGTGTGAGTGAATAAGAGGGGGCTTCAGTGCTAAGGCAGCGTTTGAGCTCTCCACACACCCCGAGGCCAAAACGTCTGACTGACGACTGGAGTGGCTCTCGCTTTAACAAAGACACCTTTATATCCACACAGCACTCACTTTCAACACACACGCACACACACACACACACACACACACACACACACACACACACACACACACACACACACACACACACACATGCAGGCGGTACACGTGTGTGAGCGATCAGGTTTCACGCTCTCTGTTGTCTAAACGCTCTTCTCGCTGACACTTTCCCCATCTGTCAACGCTCAATCTGAAACTGCATGGGAGGCGCATACCATCACGAGGAGGGCTGCTCCTCTATTAATTAGACCCGGGAAGCAGGGGAGGCGCAGGTTGCCATGGCGATCTCCCTTAACCTCCAGTGTGCATCCTGACCCACGGCTTAATCAACGGGCGCCTCCCCTTTTCTTGCGTCGCTCCGGCATTCCCCTGATCGCAGGAGGAGCGGGATGGAGGAGGAAGATGGCGAGAGGAAAGGAGAGGAGTGCTCTTCTGTGCACGCCTGCTTTCGGTCAATCAGCAGGATCCTGCGGTTCACGTTCCTGACGGGGGGAAATCTGATCTGCGGCGCTGCTGTGCTCAGCTTTGACATGCTGAGTAGATGCAACACAGAATCTGTCTCTCTTATGGTCCTTCTGCAGTTTTGAGAGGAGACCATCAGTCTTTCTGTCCACTTAAATTCTCTCCCTGCAAAAATCAGATTGAACACTTTCATTTGGGTTTTGAGTCATTATATCGCCGAGGAGTCTGGGATACTTTTGAATCGCCATCGCCGCCGGGTCCAGGTCCTTCGGGTTAACACGATAAAATCCAAAAACCATTTTGTGGATCATTTTCAAATTTCATCCCCACATAGACCATAGTTAGAGGAAGAACTGGAGTGATTTTGGGAAAGGTCGGTTATATGTATCCAACACTAGGGGGAGCTTTATCTCAAAAAGCTTTTTGCCATTATTTCTCAACCTTTGGTCCGATTTAGTCCAAATACGGTGAATCTGAGGCGAATCAAGGAAATCTACCATGTTTCTATCATTTTACCCATATTTCAAACTAATACTTCATATTTTACTCACTTCTGGTAACTTTTTAACCAAAAAAAGAAGAAAAGAGTGGTTGGGTCTTCCCAGAATTTGCAGAGACTGGTGTGAAGTGACGAGACTTCCCTCATCGATGTGAACGCGGGTACTAATGTTCTTTTCTGGTTTTCCTCTCCCTCCGTCTGTCTCCACCTCTCCTCTCAGGTGCAGCAAAGCTCTACGCCTACTGGATCGTGGTGAACTTTCGAGAGGCCTACAACATGTTCGCTGTCAACGGGATCCTCTTTAACCACGAGAGCCCGAGGAGAGGTGAGCACACGGCGTGTCAGGCGTCTGCTGCTGGCTGCGGCGGTTGGTTTTAGGTTCTAATGCTGTATTTTATAGCATCTGAGGTTCATAGAGGGGACGAGGGTGGGCTACACATTATTACACAACACATTCAGGATAAGTTGTGTTTTCATGAAGGCCAGTTTCTGATCAAAGTCATTCTAATTTACACTTAAAGACTGAAGTCCCGGTATTGGTTAGCTATTTGTAACGTCATAACAAGCCAGGGATTCTGGGTAGTGGCCTTGGTTGAAGTGCGGTGCCCCACCAGGAGAACAGCACTAGAGAATTGGGACACCCAACGGTCTGGCGCCCGTTAGCGATAGCTAGGAATTGAGAATTGGGACAAGGTTTTACTGCGGTAAGTGGAGACCAAAGAAAAAAACATTTCTATTTTTAGCCTAGACTAACATTTTTTGGAGACACTATAAGGCAGAAAGATGCCTAAGTTACGGCCGGTTGTTATACGACCTACATAAGCAAACAAGACCATGAGTGAGAAGTTCTTTTTTATATTTAGTTACCCTTAATGACTGTGTGTGGTCTGAGTTTAAGGCTGCAGACTTATTATAACATAACATTTCATGCTGACATTACTGCGTAGCTGTAACTTTCTGCTAACTAATGTGTTATTAGAAGCCTCAGAAGGCCCCGCCCCCTTCCTTTACGGAGGGTACGCGCTTGGTGGGGCATCCACCATGTCTGGGGGGGGGGGGGCATCTTGTGTGGTCACACAGTGGCAATAACATTTGACCTAAACCTCAATGCTGTGTTGGTGTCTGGGTGTCATGTCTTCGGGGGGAACCAGTTTTTGTCTGAGGGTGCCTTGTCTTGACTCAGACCCCACCCTCATCAGTTATGCACGACTAACTGCCCCCGACTTTCTACGTACCAAACACCTACCGGAGGTATAGAATCTCTGACTCCCCACCGGGTCAATTAGAACTGAAGAAGCCCCTTAGATGAGAGGAGAAACTTCTTCAAGTCAAAAACAGAAGTCCTGTTTCTTTGGATTCAACCATCATGAAGAACCAGAACCTGGATGATGTGTGTGTTATGTGTTCAGAGAAATGTTGACATCGCATTCATAAACCATAAAAATAATCATCATTATACTATTACTGATACTATTATTTCAATTTTATTATAATTGTTGTTGATAATGACGATGAGATTTAAAAAAATATTATTCTAAGGAAAGTAAGACAGTTTTTTTGATTATATATATTAAAAACAATCTTAATACTGCGACTCTTAATACTGCATATTCATTTGAAGTTGAAGCAACTTTAAATCAGTTACTTTAGTTGAAAGTCTCCGTTCTACCCACTCATACCGCCTCCTCCCTCCCCGGACTAAGCTCAGCACCATGGGTGATCGGGCCTTCTGTTCTGCTGCCCCTCGTCTGTGGAATGTCCTCCCTGACCATCTGAGGGCTCCACAGACGACTGACACATTTATAAAAGGACTTAAAACTTTTTTAGCAGAACCTATAACTTTAATTAACATTGCTGCTTTTTGGTCAGGTTTTTATATAGTTATTATTATTATTGATGCTTTTATCTGCTCTTACTTTATAGCATTTTGAGATTTGATCCAAATGTAAAGTGCGTAATAAATTAAATGTATTATTTTTAAAGGCTGGCTGCTATTTTTTTTTTCATTTTCTTCTTTTATTTTGAAGTTTAATTTCCTTTTAAGTAATTCATATTTACTTTGTGACTCAGAAGTATTTATTTCAGATTGATTCTTTTTATTGATTCTTTATTTTCTACGTCAGAAATATAACGAACCTTTTTCTGCACCGGAACCAAATTCCACTTATGGCATCCATTTGGCCAGCAGCGGCCCCCGAAGCCTCAGACACAACAAATCGACGTGGGATTTGTTGCCATACCTACAGACCAGGGGCCTTGGTGACCTCGTGACCTCAAGACACACCCCCTGGAACCAATAGCATAGCTCTTTCTGTTTCCCAATGGCCTGATCCCCATTTGCTTTTATCATTTTACCCGTATGACCTCAAAGGCCAATTGGATAGCACTTCCTGTTCATCTCTTGCTTTCATCCTCTTATCCTTTTTACCCTTTGATCCCTTTATCCTCACATTGTGACCTCAGAGGCCAACTGTATAGAACATGTTATGAACTGCTTGATCTCCACCATATCCTCCTCTTGCTCAGACGAAGGCTCAATAGCCGAAACGTTTAGCAGACGTTGATAATAATTCCTTACGCCTCGGTCAAATGGTTGTTTTTCGGTTTGTGCCCCCATTTTTCTCACTTTCTATGCTATCTACATGTTTTTCGGTTGGAGCACAACACGCTAACACCAGAGGAATGACGCGTCCGCCTCCACTGTCCCACATAAAGACCTTGTGTCGGAAAATATCCCACCATATCCTCAAAACAAACGCCACAAAAATCCGTTTGTGCTTGTATCAAAGTATGTGGGCTGAAAAAGACAAAGAGGGTGTTGATGCATTTTAGCTTTTAGCTACATTAAATGACTATTTAAGCCCAATTTAATCATGGATTTGTAGTAAATAAACTTGCTGGGATTAATCTTATATAGCCATGAATAAATAATTAGCATAACTAGAAAAACATCCAGCAGCATCTTTCTTTCACGTCAGGAGGACATGACGCTCAAAACACACAAAGTTATTCTTTTATATTTTAATTATATTGTAATTAATAGATCTAATAATGTTTTTAGGGGGTGTAATGTGGCGAGTTACAAAAATGTTCAAGTTTCAAGTTCTTACTTACCTAAATACTCTATGGAAAAAAAATTCACAGATGTTACAAACACAGCGACATTGACAACGTTTACATTACTCTACCGTCAGAGTCATTTCTGAAAACCCCCCCACCCACCCCCTCCCTCCCCTCCCCTGATAATCACACATCATACATCCCGGTTTATTAAAACTTATGTTGTCTTTTATGAATACACAGTATGTTTACGTCACGTAGCATGTTGCTAAGGCTAAACCTGTAATGAAGCAGTAAAGGTGCATTGTGTAAAAGTTTTCAATTACACGCTCCATATAAAGTAATATTCGTTCTCTGGTGGCGCCGCAGTCTCCCAAAACTACTTGACACATACTCACACAAATTCTGACACATAGTGAGTGGGTTGTGGTCCCGTTTTTAATATGTGCTCTGAGCCCCGAGGGTCGCAGGCGCTGGTTTAACCCGATTTATACGCCACCATCGCCCAAAATTAATACCACATGCCTGCAACCCCCAGCGCTGCACCCAGGTCAGCCGCTCAGGTGTTTATGATTTATCCCCTAATGAAGGCCCCGTCCATGACCCCGGCCAAGGTCAGGGGTCAGCCAGTAAACTCTAATGGCTTGCCACAGATAGATAGGTGTGGGAACTGGTGCGGTTTACAGCCAGTTCAGCAGAGACGCTGTTCAGCCCGTCGCCGCGGAGGTCTCGTAATGATTTGACATTGTCGACCTGAAAACGGTGTTCGATGCTGAAAAGCGAGTCGAGGCGACCGCGTGAGTGATGGCGGAAATATAGCGCTGAAGCAATCTGTCAATCATCAGAAAATGATGCTGCAATGATTAGAGTAATTGGTCGGTAAGTTGTTCAACCGTCAAGGAACAAAGTCCAACGTTCTCGTCTTCCAGATTCTTAAACGGACAGGTGTAGTTTGATGCTTTTGACATCGAGTCATACTAAATCATCATATGTAATCAGTAATGGGTTAAACCTAATTATCATAACGCCTCTAGTTGCTGGAGCTCAGCTTGTCCCCGCTGCTAGGGATGGAGATTCGTCCGGAACAGTTTCACCCAAAAATGAAAACCAATTCCTTCATCCCCTTGTCAACAACAACTGATGAAGATCAGCAAAAACAAACACAATATGATGTCATAGTGGTCGTACGCTGTTGTCTAGTTCCCGAGAAGCTCTGACACAGTGAAGTGCGTCATCATATCTTTTTAAACGGTTTTGGGATCCCAGGGCATCCGGAGAACCGGATTATACCATGGACTCTTTTTCTTCAGACGGTCCTACGTAGACTTTTGTTTTTCCTCTTCTCCCCTCATTTGCAAAATTTGATTTATATTCATACTGGTGTATTAAAGTCACCAGCGCCAGATTGGAGCTGAGGATTGTTTGATTGAGGACATTTAATTGACTTTTTATTTTTATTTTATTCCAGTTGTTTCTTGTTCCATTGGAATCTGCTGTGTCGGGAAAAACCAAACAATTCTGGATTTTTGCATCTTTGTTCTGCGGCTCAACCATGAAAATACTTTGGGAACCGATCGAGGAATAAACCTTTTGAGGATAGAACTTCGCTTTTGGGTGAACTCTCTCTCTAGTAAACATGGTTGGATTATAACAGACCTTCATTCATAATATGTAAAATTCCTGCTCTGAAGATTCAGTTGCAATATATTGGATGAAAAATAATCATTAGTTTCAGCCTGAGAGATAAACAAACAGACCCATTAAGTGTCGGTTCGGCTGAAATCGGAGAAGCCCGCTGTCCTTTTCCACGCGCACACACAATATCCTTATAAGGGCAGAGCCGGCCGCCCTGCTCGATAACACGTCCTCACCCCTTTGGTCCTCGTCCAGCACTTTCTCATCTCCCTCCCTGACACCGCTTCTATCTTTCTCCTCTTGCCACACACGGGGCTTTCTTTTCTCTCCTCGCCGCTGCTCCTTTCACAGCCGGGCCAACGGGTTTACTCCTGCCACTTCTATTCTCAGAATTACGGCTGTTGTTGCTCATGAAGCAGGAACGCCGCGCTGTGATGTGGCCAGATGTCCCACGGCTGCCTTGCACAACCCGGTGTGGTGCTTGTGTTGGCCGCACTGGCCAGTGTTTATCCAGGCCCCCGGGGCCCGTTGTGACCCCGCCGCCGCCGCACTGAGGAGGCGTTTGGCCTCGCGCTCTGTCGCCCACGGGAGGGCCTCAGAGGGGAGGAGTAGGAGCCGAAAAAACCCCACATGTAAAGTTTTGACTTAAATTAGAAGGTATGATATTCTCACACACTGGATGTCCTGTCCCGTATCTGATGGGAAGGATCCCACACACTCCTACGCCGACATCTGACCCCCGTAATGATAGTAGTTCTGACTTTATTCCTCACGGGGTCGCGTACGTCTACGAGAAAGGTTTCTCTTGGGAACTCAAGAGCTGGGAGTCAGAATTCTGAGAATAAAGTCGGAATTCTGAGAATAAAGTCAGAATTCTGAGAATAAAGTCAGAGTTCGGAGAATAAAGTCAGAGTTCGGGGAATGAAGCCAGAGTTCGGGGAATGAAGCCAGAGTCCGGAGCATAAAGTCAGAATTCTGAGGATAAAGTCAGCATTCAGAGTTTAAAGTCAGAGTTCGGAGAATAAAGCAAGAGTTCGGAGAACATAGCCAGAGTTCTGAGAACAAAGTCAGAGTTCGCGTTTTAAAGACAAATTCAGAGAATAAAGTCAGAATTCTGAGAATTAAGTCAAAATTCAAAAAATAAATTCAAAATTCTGAGAATTAAGTCAGAATTCTGGGAACTAAGTCAGAGTTCTGAAAATAAAGCCAGAACTTCAAGAATAAAGCCAGATTTCACAGAATTAAGTCAGAATTCTGAGAACTAAGTCAGAGTTCTGAAAATAAAGCCAGAACTTCAAGAATAAAGCCAGATTTCAGAGAATAAGGTCAGCATTCAGAGTTTAAAGTCAGAATTCAGAAAATAACGTTTATTCTGAGAATGAAGCCAGAATTCAGAAAATATAGTCAGTCTTCTGAGAATTAAGTCAGAGTTCTGAGATTAAAGTCAGAATTCTTAGAATAAAGTGAGAGTTCAGGGTTTAAAATCAGAATTCTGTGTTTAAAGTCAGAGATCACCCCTGGGGTCAAACTGGTGTGACCTCTGACGCCAAACTGGCATGATTTCGAGGTCAGTATGTTAACACAGTATATTGAAGTGATTAAATACACCGAATAGCCATAACATTATAACCAGCTGCCTCATTTTGTGGAGGTCCCCATTTTGCATGAAAAACAACTCACTGCTGTGATGTCACTGCTTCTCCCTTTTCTCTCCGAGTGATGCGACAAACTAGACGACACTTGGCACTTACTCACAAACACAGACAGACGGATAACCAGACCAATCACAAAAGCTCCTCACATCCTTTTTGATGGAGGTCATAGACTCTGAACCAAGAAACCAGGGAAAAGAAGAATTCCGATCTATTTTTATCGCTCCAGCGCCTCAATCCTTCGTGTGCCACTAATACCGTACTTCTACAGTCACTTATAAGGGAGGAAGTCCAGGATGCCAGTTTGAGTGGCTCACCCCTCTGCTGCCACCCGCCCCCTCACAGAAGAAGCTGTGATGTCACTGTCACATGGTGCCAAAGGCTGTTAATATGTCTGGGAAAAAAAGAAATAGGTGTTTCCTTAATAAGTTTTTTAAAAGTTTTTTCCCCTTTAACAACAAACTCACTGAGTTTTTTTCTCCGTTAGAATTTGCAGCAGGTGACTAATCACCTCCGTGGGGGCTGAGTGGCGTTGGCGTGATGTGTCACATACGACAGTCTGGTGGCTGTGGGGAATTGCTGGAAAGTGAAAAATGAAACTTAACACCCAGATTCCCTCAGACTTACTGTCCCTCTGTTGGATTCTATCTCTCACACCGCCCAGGATGATCTAAACTCAGCAGGAATGTGCTTCTGTTTTCTCTAACAGTCCACCAATAAACAGCAGATCTCCATTTTCTGGAGCGAGAGCTCCGAATGGGACAGAAAAATATCCCGGTGGAAATCCAGTGCAAAGCCAAGCAAACAGAAGCCTGCATCTGCCTGCAGGTTCGCACCGCAGCTAGCTTCTCTCTGGTTAGCTTAGTTGTTAGCCATAACAAACAGCTCTCACACTGACTCTGAAGAGGGGGATTAGCGTTAGCCGGGGCGCTAAATGGACTCCATATTACTGGGACATGTGAGACAGTGCAGAACTCCACAGTCTCTTGGCAGGAAACCTGTGCAAATAACCGCTTGGTATATTTATTTGTCCCTCGTATTCCACAAACACACAGCACCTCAAAGTACCCCGAAATATAGCTCAGGCAAAAAAAGACGGCAAAAACTCTGGTTTAATCCGCAGGTATTAGCAGTCCGTTGGTCTAAGGCTCCATGTTGTGTGAATGTTTCGACCACCGTCCAGCTCCAGCTCCAGGATAATCCGAGGGTTTATTTGGGAAAGTCCTCCACCCTGGGTTCTCTGTGGTTCACGCTTGGCAGTATAGAATAATATACTGTTATGTTAGGAGTGGAGACCCGTTAGCATTAGAGAAGTTAGAGCGGCGCTGCCAAAGTCAATGCTGCCCCCTCAAACACTCGCACACATCCCGCCGCTCAGCCTCTTCATGCCACGGGGTCATCTTTCTGCTTTGGTTGAAGCTTCGCCCAAAAGGTCAGATCCAATGTCAGATTTGTAACAATATATGGTTTCCATTTATCGGGAGGTTATTTTCAAAAGAAAGTCTCGGTCGGAGGGTGTCAGAGGGATTTGGCAACATCTCGTGAGACGGAGCGCAGACGAATGGGACGCTTTGTGTTTTTTAGTCTTTCAGTTTCTGGGCTATTGATTAGAAAAGATAAGATAAGACCAGTTTGATAAATAGTCAGGTGAAGAGCGGCGATCTGACGCCTCAAAGGAGAGTCACTCGGGTTAGCCACAAAGGCTAACCCCTGTCCCTCGGCTCACCTTGGCTTTAAAGACGTCACATGGTTGGCGAAGTTTAAACCTTCACTCATCCCCAACGCCGCCCCTCAATCTGTTTGTGTGTGTAGATCACCACGGTAACCAGGAATCTCGTCGAGAGGCCGCCGGTGTTGAGCAGCGCTAATTGCGCTATCAGTCGAGGGCCCCGTGTTTCTTGTCAGAGCCTCACAGGACTACAGTCAAAACCTGAAGTTCAGGGTTATTTGGTAAGAGGCGATGAACAAAAACTGATATTGTTTTCCAGACTTTTCTTATCGGCTCGCCCCTCTTTCTCCACAACCTCCCTCTCTTTCCCCACACGTTTGCACTCCCTGTTCGGTCCATCCTTTGATTGCATCAGATCCAGTTCAAAAAAAGTCAACTCTCATTATCTTTGCACCCCTCCGGCCCCGTCCCAGCGCCGCTCGCATCACATTTCTCCCTTTCTGCACCCTCCCTGTCAGTTGAGTCAGCCCAGAAGGAGGGCAGCGGTCTGTCAGGTGTGAATAGACGCTGTGTTGGCGGAGCTGAGCGCATGACCTCTCCTGGATGCAACGCAAGCCAGTCAGAATGTGAATTGTGCAATAATGGTGATGGCAGACACTGACAGGTCTTTGTCCCTGCTGGAATTTAGCCAGTCTCTGACTTGGGGAAGATTCTCCTGCAGAATCGGCAAGCATTCCTGCAAGTCAGGTATTTTGTGCATGACCCAGTCTCGACAAAAGAGACGTGTATTAAATGTCGGCGCGTCCATTTGGATGTACGCAGGGGTTAGGAGACGCCGTCCTCAAACATGTGGGAGTGGAGAGAGAAATTAAGGGTTACATTTTTCTTCTCGAACGTAGCACAAAGGCTTTGGCTCCCCGGGGGCCATTGCTCAAAGACGGAGTGGGATTAGTGGGCTTTGGTTCTGGTTGAACTCCAAAACAGGTGTGTAAAATCTTTGTTCAGGTAACTTAAGCGTTTCTATTACAACTGTGGAAATCAAAATAAAGTCCGGGCTATTTCTCTCTTTGCCATCCTCCCGACACGGCCAGTTCAGACAAGCTCACGACAGAAATGACTCAACTGGAAAAAATCTGGAAAAATACTTGGAGTGAGTCTGTGTTTTTGAGAAAATGTATGTCATCCATCACTTCACGATGGGAATGTGGCCTCTTCACTTCCAATGTTACCAAGTGGATCTAAAATTGTGTTCAGAAGGAGAAGAATGTAGAAAGATTTTCAAAAAAGAGCTCTAAACAGACTGGCATGGTGATGCAAGACCTGCACCAGGTCTTGGAAGAGGAAAGTTGGATTGGGAAGGACCTGGATGATCTACTTGTGCAAATGGAACATTAAATTTCTACTTGGTGAAGGTTTGGCATGTTTTTAGATTTGAATTTACTGCGCTGTCTTATTTTTTCCAGAACCATTGTGCCATTCCGCCGAGACGTGGGCCAACACTTTTATGTCAAAATCAGTCTTACAGAACCGAGATTTGAATTTCATCCTTCGGTTGAATCTAAATAAGCAGATTCACTTTAATGTTCAGGGACGTAACCGCTAATTGAGTGTTACACAAATATCTTTAGATCGGACTTTGTGAGGTGAGCTCATTTGTAGGGCTTTCACACCGCTTTAAGACGGACTTTATTATTAAGGCATGTCCATTTAGGGAATTTATTAGAAAGTGAAGGGAGGGCGGGAAACGCAATAGATAGATAGTATAGACGGATACATAATTAGATAGAGAGATATAGAGAGAGAGGCATAAAGACAGACAGATACATAAAGATTTAAACTATTAGAGGCAAGGGGACATAGATATATAGAGACATAGAGATAGATACATATATACATAGAATCATAGGGATGGACACCTAGAAGTCAGATGCAGAAGCACCTAGAGACTTAGAGGCATAGGGATATAGAAAGATACATAGCTATATAGACGTAGTTAGATACATAGAGATAGACGGATGGAGACAGATACATAGCCTCATAGAGACATATAGATATATAGATATAGAGAGATATACAGAGATTCATAGCTAGATAGATACATAGACAATGAGACATTGAGAGATAGATACACAGAGACATAGCTAAATTGATGCTTAGAGGGAGATGCATAGAGACATAGATATTTAGTGACGGATACATAGAAGTTTGGAGACTTAGATGCATATATATAGAGAGAGATGGAGATATACAAAGATACATAGATTTATTGCTAGATAGATACATAGACAAAGAGAGGTAGAGAGATAGATACATAGAGACCTACAGAAATTGATACATAGAGGTAGATGCATAGGAACATAGATATATAGTGACGGATACATGGAGATTGGGAGAGACATACAGTAGATACATAGAATCATAGAAATAAATACATAGATACACATAGAGTTGGAGACATAGAGATATAGAGGGAGACCTAGAAAGATGCATAGATACATAGAGATTTAGACAAATTGATATAGATAGAGCCATTAATAGAGATATACTGTAGATAGATAGAGCTACATATAAAGATAGATGTTGATAGATTCCCCACTTACATACATATTGAAATAAAAGCATTTAGCGAATGCAGAAATACAAGATAAAAAGAAGAAAATACTACTATACATTAAATGCTGATCGTTGTTTTTGGATGAATTTAGCTAATGAGCAAACTTTACGTGCCTACAGAGAACAGCAGACCTAGAACTAGGACTCCACCACTCTCTGAAAAAAAATCATTGTCGGGCCAGTCTTCGAATTTAGAAGAAAATTAGTTCCGAGCGTAAGGCCACGATTCTCAAGACCTACAGTTTTTGGAGATGACCCACTCATTGATCCTTCACAACTTGTCCAACGTCAAAGTCTCTCTGGTCCTTGCACATATTTCCTGCTTCCTTCTTCAGGACAAAATGTTCAATCGCTGTCTAACATCCCACTAACAGGTGCCGTCTTAACGGGATAATCAAGGCAGTTCCGATTTGAGCCGTCAGTGGTTATAACATTAAGGCTGATTGGTGTGTATACTGCTGCAGCGAGTACAGCCAAAATCCCCTCAAACCCGCAGTCCTCTTCCTGGTTCCCCCACATCCGAGACTCCAGCTGACGGCGCCCTTCCCCATCCTGCCTGTGTGCGACATTTCTGCTCATTTCTCTTCATCCTCCTCCTTTTTTCCCATCGTTCTTCAGCCCAGCTGTGCCAACGAAGCAAGCGCTACACTTTTCCCTCTAGTCAGAAAAAAAAAAGAAAAGTGAATGATGGAAAACAAAGACGAGAAACGGTTAAGTGAGAGAGAGAGTAAGAGAGAGAGAGAGTAGGAGAGAGAAAGAGAGAGAGAGAGTAAGTGAGAGAGAGAGTAAGAGAGAGAGAGAGAGTAGGAGAGAGAGAGTAGGAGAGAGAGAGAGTAGGAGAGAGAGAGAGTAAGAGAGAGAGAGAGTAAGAGAGAATGAGTAGGAGAGAGAGAGAGAGAGTAAGTGAGAGAGAGAGTAAGTGAGAGAGAGAGTAAGTGAGAGAGAGAGTAAGAGAGAGAGAGAGTAGGAGAGAGAGAGTAGGAGAGAGAGAGTAGGAGAGAGAAAGTGAGGGAGAGAGTAAGAGAGAGAGTAGGAGAGAGAGAGAGAGAGAAAGCGATTGAGTCTCCTCTATTCTGGCACGGTTTCTGCTGTCTGCTCAGTTTTCACGGCCCGCGGTTTTATTAGACTTTCCGCCGAACCGTGGGCAAGGTTAAACGGCCACCGCCGCCCCGTTTGGGTTCGAAACCTCCCGTTATCCCCCCCCCTCCCGGCTCCTCTCACCCACCTCCAACCCCTCCTCCTGGCTGTCCTGCGGTGCCGCTGCCAGTAAAGGAAACACATTAACACCCGAGCCAGTAACAGAGCGAGCTTTGTCCGCGGCCAGGCAGGCCGCTCCATTAAGCCCACGCTCTGGTCCGGACCGCACCAATTAGAGCAGGCAGGGAGCGCGGCCACTCCAAACAGAGGTGTGAGCTTTACAAGGAGCCTACAGGTGTGCTTGTGGGGAAATAATAGACTTTATTACTGATTGGGTGTAGTGTTCTTTGCTGTATCCCTCTGACACATGTTTAAGAGCCAACCCGGCTCTGCAGAGTTTTGACAACCTGTATTTAACCTGCAAACGTGAGTTTCCCCTGGAATCAAACCCCCCCCGCCGTCCACTTCACTATAGTAGCCAGCCTCAGCTCTTGTTACTCACCCCACCGGGCCTTAATACATAATATACTGGCCTGCAAGTCATGAAAATGAAATCATTGTGTAATCTATTACTCAGCCCTGTCCGGATAAACAGATGTATCCAGGGTTTTTTTTTTAAATTCCTGTCAGAGGAGGCACATATGGCTTACTCTCCTCCGTACTCTCCTCCGTACTCTCCTCCGAGCTAAAGGGAAGGGTCAGTACTCATCCGCTCAAAATCCGCTGGACTGAATTCAGTAAAACTTCACATACACTTTGTAGGGGCTCGAAAGGATTCAACTCATAATTGGTTTCCTCAATTTGGTGAATTTTATTTTATTTGGCACGTTTGAACTCCAACCATTTTCATGTCAGCTCGCTCACTCTCACCTTTGATAGAGTTTGTGGAATATCCATTCAGCGCAAATCTAATTTAATTCTGGTAGCGGGCCACTCTCTGACTCAAAGTTTCCCCCTTTTTTCTTCATTTTCTTGAGCGTCGTATCGATGACCAGATCGGATAATTACGCACAGACTACTGGATATTGATCAAACATGGAAGAACCAAGAGAGAATCTTTTATGAATGGATTAGGAAGTTATTCAGGAATGTGTTTTTTTTCTACTCTTGTAAGACGGGCGTTTTCTTTTATCCTTTTTTTAAATTTCTCAGTTACACTTGGACTGCGTTGATGGACCACCATGAAACCGGGTTGAGGGATGGGTCACACGCCATGCGTGAAACCATCACATTTTAGTATGGATCCAGATAAGTGGATGGTTCCTTGAATTTCATAACATAGTGAGATAGAACAAAAAGTTCTTGATGGGCTTTTTATGAAAACTGATGGAAGAGCCGGAGGAATGTGTTCTACCCAGAACCTTTCCGGTTCATTGATTCGTTAATACCCAGAAGAAGGGGCTGGCACATTCCAAGCCTTCAGGGAGATTTTAAATGCAATATAGTGATATCAATAAAACCTCTAAATGTTTAACTTTAGGTCCTACGCAAATGGTAAACGCTTGAGCTCATTTTCAGTCTGAAGCACCTATACGCTAAAGAGCAAGGGGCCGAGGAGGGAGCCCTGAGGGACACCACGGATCAAAGGGGCCACTGAGGAGAAGGGATTACTCATGGATATTGACAAAGTCCCCTTTGACTTCTTTATTATTGGTATATAAAAGCCTGTGAGGACTTACTAAACAGAATGATGTATTTTGGTACAACCCTAAAAAGCCTAATGAGGGTCTAATAGCTTTCTAAAAACATGTTTTACCAAACGATTCAGTTGATCTAATTACACAAATTGAGTATTTTTCCGTAACATACACAATTTCATAATGAACAAACTTTATATGTCTGATGTTTACTGTTCGAAAACAAGCGGTTTGGTATTTTCTGGTAAATTTAGAGTCGCCCCAAAGAAATAAATCAGGCAAAGAAATCATTTTTCCACAGCTTTTTCTTTTCCCGGTGAGAACATTAGTGGTTCAGAATAAGAACAGTCAAATTGGGAGCTTCCGAGGCAGATGGATATCCTGACCTTTAACCCCTAACATGGGTCACTAAAACAAGAACATCCATCCTCTGCGTCTTTAAAAATCCTCATGATCCAAGTTTGTGACAAGGGCTCTCTTTTAAAAGGCAGCAGCTAAGAATACCTCACCAGGACTTCCTCCAGAGACCCAGACATCCTTCACCGCTTTCTGCCTGACTGCTTTTCCTCTCGACCAGTCGTCTTAGGCTCATGTGGAAAATAGGTGGAGTCCCCCCTGTCAGATATTTGCTTTGATTGACATTCTGTCCATTGACTAATTGCTCAGTCGTTTGAGCGCTGGAGACATGACATGTGAGTTGGTGTGTTGCTGGATAATTGACTACAGTTAGCGCAAGCAGTTGTACCTACCAGAACGGATGACCCTGCCAGGTTGAAGATCAGCCCCAGGGCCGCGTCTAATAGAAGTAGGGCCAGATCTAGACAAGAGGGTCTTTCCCTCCACCATTTATTCAGGGTTCTGTAGACACATGCTATCACCGAATCAATCCGTAGATGGATGTTGAGATCGGACTGTTTAGACGTTTAGCCCCCAAATGATGAATATTTCCAACCAGTTTCAAGCTGGTGGATAATCGACGTTTTTTTATTCTAAATCAATAAAAACATTTATGGACCCTTAGTGTCGCAGCAATGGAAGACAATGAAAAGTTGACAAATTCAAAAAAGTATATGTCTATACTTTTGTATATACTTATATATATTGAGTTCATTCTATGACCCCCTCAAAGGGGGTCGTACAGCGTTAACCCTGTTTACGTACGCATAACTGGGAATAGTCGATCCACATCTCCTATATAAAAAAAATCCCTGGGCAGACTTTAAAGACGTTCCATGAATCCTTTGTAGAAACCATCTCATCATTTGTTTTCTTCAATTTTTCTCCCACCGTTACAATTCCAGGCACATTTGAACAGTCATTTCAAAACATCGTGTCGGTTTGCCTCATCTCTGATTGGTGGTATATTCTATCCACATGGGCTTGAATTGAGTTTTCTTGGCAAAAGGGGAGAATTCCCAAAAAGTCAAAAGAATTCCCCATCTTATTTGTTCCCACAGTATTGTTTTGCTGTGAAGCAGGTTTGTGTATAAATACACATCAGCCGGTGTTCCGTCGGCATTAGGTTTGGGTTTTCGTGATGACTAAATTCTCATCTTCGGGTGGAACTGTCCCTTTAAAGCCTAGCCATCTATATAAAGACTACATAGAGCCTTGTTTAAACTTCATTAAACTCCAGCCCAAAGCCGCGTCGACTCGGGGGCCACGCGATCCGCTACCAACACACAACACGCTGTATTTTCTCAGAGCGTGTCTAACCTCCTGGGCTCTGTTTTTGCTCAGCCTGCCCAGGGCTGTCGCTTCTCCATGAAATAATTACTACAAATTTGGTGCATTCGCATGATTGGGTTCATGGGATTTTCCTGCGTCTGAAGGCGGGCTCTGCTCCATGTCAGGCCAACAGTGATACAGTGTTGTGATGGAGCCGCCGTTTTATGGTCGGGATGGGTGCGCTAGCTAAAAGGCAACATTCATCTCAGACAAGATGAGTCGAAAAAAAAAGTTTCAAGAGTTTGCAGGACCTCTTAAGAGGTCTTCAGAGAGGTTCATGCAAGACTGTGGGAGATTTATTTACTGCGGTTAATGTGTTGGTTAAAAATAGCCAACTCTTTGATGCAAGCTTCTCCTTTCAAGTTATATTTTGACGAATCTCCACATATCTGCTATTCTGGCGTTAGAACGTAATGCAGGGGGAACTTAGCGAGAGCTAAAAACCTTCCAGCTTCCATAAGCCGTTCCAGCGAATGTGCTGGAAATATTAGATATGACACTCTAATATTTAGTGTTCCTTCAGCATAATCAGTGTTTGGGTTTGTGGTCTGGTGCCGTCACTCTCCGGCTCTCTATAGCATCTCCAGAGAACACGACACCCGCACTCGCTGTGCCGCCAAAACACCTAAAGACCACTCCAACCCTTCCAGTGGCACAGAAGTCATCATTAGGAGCTCATTCTTTTTGTTACCAAACTTAAAGTTGCCACATGTTTCGGCTCTGCGGGGGGGCGTCCGTGGTGATTCATGACTCGGACACTGCGCCGACCGATATGTGGTTGGTATGGATTCTTACCACGCTGAAACAGCAACTTATAAACGCGCTACGGGGGGTTAACCGCACCCCCTTCAATAGTAGCAACGCAAGTAGAGGAGCTAGAAATAGGAGAAACCTGCTTTTTGAATAGGAGCATAACTTATTCAAATATATGGTCTGGACAGAACACGTCACACATCCGAGACCAATCAGACATTATCTTATTTCTAGAAAAACTGGCTGGTGGCATGGCGCAGGCACCATGGATACTACAAATCCCAGAATGCACTGCGTTAGCCGTCGCGTCAATCAAGAGCGCTGGCGCCAGATCTCCTTCCCTGCTGACCGGGTTTTCTGTTATCAGCGTTAAACCGGTTGCTCTAATTAACTGTAGAGTCATCCATAGAAGAGATCCGGAGGAGACGTGGACGAAAAAACAAAGTTAGTTAGTTAGTCACATGTGCGTATCAATAAATAGAACGCCCGTTTTAATTAACTGCCAAGTGCGTTCACGCCAACTCAACATGTGTCGGTGCCGTGGCGTTAAAAATGAGAAACATTTAATGTGAAAGGCACCTAGAGGCTGTTCATACAACTGACTGTTTTCTGAGGTGCAGCTGCTCCTGACCGCAGTAATATCATCAGGGAACATAAGCCTACTTTTACTGTTTTACCGTGGCTCTTAATGATATTATTACCGTGAAACTCCTGCTGATAAAATGAGCTTTTGTCTGCAGTAAATCACCCATTCGTGTGTTATGTCTGTCTGTACTGCCTACGCAGCACAGACAGAACCTCCAGATGTGTGACGTCGCAGTGCTTCCTTAAAAGGAAGGTGGCTGCACACAGGCATGGACAGGGTATGCCTAAGACAGCGGACCCTCCAGGGTGAAACTCCGCTTCACAAACTGTGTAAGGCACCGTACTCTAATCAGCCATAACCTTATGACTACCGACAGGTAGCTCACAATAGCATTGAGCAATTTTGACATGGGCGAATTTGTGATGTATTGATGACTGGGTCCGATCATGTCCAGAGCTGCAGGTCTTGTTGGGTGTTCCAGGTCTACAGTAGTTAGAACCTCCCACCTTTGTCAAAGGAATGACAACTGTTGGACCAGTGACAGGGTCAAGGGCGCCAAAGGCTGTTTGATGGTTATGGGGAGTGAAGGCTAGCCTGAGTTGTCCAATCCCACAGAAGAGGTACTGTTGCACAAATTGCTGAAAAAATAGTTCTGATACAAAATGTGTCAGAACACGCAGTCCATCACAAAGCTGCTACAGACTGGTGGTTATAATGTTATGGCTAAATGATGTATGTATTTTTCCCCTCCTGCGGCGTTCGTCATCGCCAGAGTAGTTCGGTTATTGTCACAGCCACACTGGCAGAACCACGGTGGTCCAGTTTGGTTGGCATCGTTCTGTGGAATGTCCCTTTTTCTGACAGGCTGACACTCTGAGTTTGGTTTCCGTCTCCAGCTGTGGTTCGATACCAAAGCAGGGAATTAAAGAGAAACATGAGAGTGATTGATTCGGCGGCGTGGATGTGAGATGGGGAGGGAGTGATTGACTCTGGGTGGGTTTTTGTTTTGGCTGGGGAGGACTTGGAGCAGCAGCAGAGGTTTGGAAGAGTGTGTGTGTGTGTGTGTGTGTGTGTGTGTGTGTGTGTGTGTGTGTGTGTGTGTGTGTGTGTGTGTGTGTGGGACTGTCGTTGTGCGTATTTGAGTGTGTATATGTGTGTGTGTGTGTTACTGTCTGTGTGAGTATGTATGTGTGTTTGTGTGTGTTACCGTCTGCGTGAGTGTGTCTGTGTGTTTATTTGTGTGTGTGAGTGTGTTACCGTGTATGTGTGTGTGTTACTGTATGTGTGAGTTTGTATGTGTGAGTGAGTGTGTTACCGTCTGTGTGAGTATTTATGTGTGTGTGTGTGTGTGTGGGTGTTACCGTCTGTGTGAGTGTGTATGTGTGACTGTTTGTGTGTGTGTGTCTGTGTGAGTGTGTTACCGTCTGTGTGAGTGTGTCTGTGTGTGTATGTGTGTGTGTGTGTGTGTGTTACCGTCTGTGTGAGTATTTATGTGTCTGTGTGTGTGTGGGTGTTACCGTCTGTGTGAGTGTGTATGTGTGAGTGTTTGTGTGAGTGTGTGTGTGTGTTACCGTCTGTGTGAGTGTGTATGTGTGAGTGTATGTGTGAGTGTTTGTGTGTGTGTGTGTGTGTGTGTGAGAGTGTGTGTGTGAGTGTGTGTGTGTGTTTGTTACCGTCTGTGTGTGTGTGTGTGTGAGTGTGTGTGTGTGTGTGTGTGTGAGAGTGTTTGTGTGTGTGTGTGTGTGTGAGTGTGTGTGTGTGTGTGTGTTACCGTCTGTGTGTGTGTGTGTGTGTGTGTGAGTGTGTGTGTGTGTGTGTGTGTGTGAGAGTGTTTGTGTGTGTGTGTGTGTGTGAGTGTGTGTGTGTGTGTTACCGTCTGTGTGTGTGTGTGTGTGTGTGTGTGTGAGTGTGAGTGTGTGTGTGTGTGTGTGTGTGAGTGTGTGTGTGTGTGTGTGTGTGTGTGTGTGGACTGTAATGGCGAGGGTTCCTTGTTTCCTCCATCAGCTCTTACTGTCTTTCTTTGGATGCGTTACATCTCAGCGAACCCTTCTGACCTTTAAATGTTAAACCCTCACACAGTTTTCAACTCCTGTCTTTCAGGTTCAAACTTTGTGACGCGTAAGATCAGCCGATCTGTGGCAAAGATTCACCTGGGCCAGCTGGAGAGCTTCAGTCTGGGCAACCTGGACTCCAAGAGGGACTGGGGCCACGCCAGAGACTATGTGGAGGTAAAACACACAGGGGCCGAGCGGAGAGCAGAGAGTTAGACGTAAACTGGAGAGCCGATGTTTTCCCAGATCATTTGAGGCCGCAGTTTGGGATCTGCATGGAGCCTCCTGTGATTCCCTGCCAGAAGAGAAACAGATAGAGAAAGAAAGGGGGGGGGAGTGGGGGTGGGAGGAGAGGCAGAGGGACTCATGCTGTGAGGCCACAGACTGCACTCTGGTTTCCCACAACTCACCCATGTCCCAGATCCCTTCAGGCCCCCATCGCCATTCCCCCAACGCCCGCAGAAGAAAGACAGATATGAAGGGAACGCCGTGTCCTGGGGACGATGACAGAAATATGGTGTTTGTGTTAACGTAATGGTGCCAGCAGCAAGCAGAGAAAGGAGCGGGGAGATGAAACGAACAGCGGGGTCGCCACGTCCAGGAGCAGACGGCGCTCAGCGTTTCTGAATCCGTGTGTTTTTCCCCCATGTGTGTGTGTGTGTGTGTGTGGACGGGAACATTCCTACGTGTACGTCAAAGTGTGCGATAGGTTACGCTCGGAACATGTGTGTGTGACTGTTGAGATGAAAGACTCCACGGGTCGCCTTGTCTGACAGCAGACCTCACCGAGGAGCGTGTTTTTATTAGGAGGTGATGGCGGCGGAGGTGGCGGGGGGCGCTCTTTGAGATGGGAGTGCGGGTGAGGAGGTTATGGCGGCGAGCCTCAGTTTAACTGGCGTGGCGGTCCCGGCGTCAGAGGAGGATTGTAGTCAAGCGGAGGTTCACGCTGTCGAGGCGGAGAACTTGGGCGTCGATGGCGACGGCGAGGAGTCGGCCAGCGCTCCGCGGGGAGATTCCTGATCCCTCGCCTTCCAGCGTAAACACTCTGAACGTTTTAGCGCTTATCAAGGAAGTCTGATCGGAATTAGGTTTGGAGAATTGAAGATCAAGAAGGTTTGCGGGAAAGGATTTCTGTTGTTACGCAAAGGGGTTCACATCTGGCCAAATAAAAAGTTGTGTATTTAAGAGGAAGGAGCCGAGGGAGCGCCGATCCACTAGAGCCCAACGGTCCCCTTTAATTCTATCGACCCCGGTCCAAACTCATAACCCTGAAACCATAATTTCAGGTTTCTGCATTTATCACAGCCCGACATCCTTAAAATATATCCCCACAGACCCGCTTTTATGGGATGTCATCATCTTTATTGGTACCGGTCCTATTTTATTGTGCTTTTATTTTGTGAGCTTTTCTTTTTCTTTATTTCATTTTCATTCTTCTGGTTCCCTTTGGTTTAATTGCTTTTATTTTTGTTTCATGATTTCATTCACTTTTCTGTTATTTTTCATTAACATTTTGACTTTCTCTCTATTTTATTCATTTTTAATCAAATTTTCTTTTTATCAGCTGTGAATCTTTTTTTTAATCAAACTATTGCAATTTATTATTTAATATAAGTCATTTATTATTGATATTAGCAGTAGACAAAATCAACAAACAGACTGAAGTGGGCTTGAACAGACAGTTTTGTTCAGTTTATAGTTATCTTAAACTTTACTACTGTGTTTAATATGAAATCTGTTTTTCCCGTATTTTATCTGACTCAGCAAAATTCCATTTTGCTTATGAGGTTGTTTTTTTGTTTTTTTTAAAATCCCCCCTACTATCTTTGCAGTTGAAGAGGATTTAAGAAATATTTTGGTTCGAACACGTATCGTTTGTGACATGATGATGATGAGGACGATGATGAAGGTTGATTAGGTTGTTTTCGTCGTTTAAAAAAAAAAAAAAATCTTTAATTTCCCGCATTCCAAGGAAAACTGTTGGAATTTTATGCGTTTTCTACTTTTTCTCTTGCAGTTTGAAGCCCGAACACTTTCAGACCATCAGAAAATAGCACTTTGAGATTTGATCCAAATGTAAAGTGCATTATAATTCAAATGTATTATTATTATTATTATTATTATTATTATTAGAAGTGACGTCGAGATCCGACCCTTCAAAACTTATATTATTATCAAACGTCATTGAATACTTTTTGAATGTGGGCCCGGACGCATAAGAACACAGAAGTCCCGCCCTCAATCAGTCTGTCTTCAGTTTGGAGGCGGAGCCTGCCTTTAATCTGTCATTGTCTCTAAGTGCAAAATCAGCCCCACATCCTTTTGTTTTATGAAATCATGGACCTAAAGGGGTTTTGGTAGCTGCTGAGTTTGGAATGAGGAATCTTCAGGAATGATGAACGATGCATCTTTTGGCACATTTATACCACAGTCTTCTTCACCTTCATCTTTTCGGTCATCATCTTTTTCGTGTGATTCACATCGGATCATCAGTCTCCATCCACAGCCACCGCCGGTACCCTCCCCGCTAACAGAACCAGTGATGCTACTTGATGCCCCCAGCTATAAACACCTTTGACCAATTAAAGAGTATTTCCTGTTGGCTAAAAACACCTGTCGCCGCTATTTTTTTTTTTCTGTATTTTGTAAATTCTAGTCAATTCAATCTACTTAAGAAGAAAGTCTGCAACAAAAACATCCAAGTAAAGTAGATTAAGTTTAACTTTTAAGGCTAAATACTGTTTTTTAATCTAAATTGATGAAACGCTTTATTTGGGTTGGCTTTAGAAAGAACTCAGAACACAACGAGAAACACTTTTACATCCTGTAGTCACATGTTTTCATCATCCAATCACGGATTTCACTCACATTTCAGTACGTCACATGTTCAATCCCGGCTATAAACGGGCGAATTGTTCAAAGTGTGAAGAAACTGAGGCAAAAAAAAAAATCTGCTTTTTGTTCAACGTGAAAAATAATAAAAAATGAATATAGAGTCCAAATATCTGAAAAGTCTTTATGTCATTGATCTTGAAATCAGAATAAACTGTTATGTAAGGAAAATAAAAAGGACTCCCCAGCCAGCGTTGGTTTACAGACGTTTGATCAGGCAGCTAAAAACGCTCCATGTTTCTTCACTCGGCTGATCGTCCTGACTCTAAGTGAAGCATAAACAGTTTGCCGGGTTTGATTTATAGCGGATGTCTTCAGTGCGGCGGTGGCTGTCATCTTTTAAACAATTTGGCGGATCAGACATATTTGAAGCAGAAGGCCACATGTTCATTTGCATAGAGGGGAAAAAAAAGAAGCTTTTTTTCCCGCCCATGTTGCCCCTGAGTGAAACAACACGACCGCTTCTCATTCCTGGTTCTGGTTCTCGGGTCACACTCGACAGATTTTTCCTCATCCTGTCATGTTCGCCGGATTGACCGGTTGTTGTTGGTGGCCGGGTGTGCGTGTGTGTGTGTGTGTGTGTGGACTCGCCTGTCCAGAACACCCCGGCTTGAGACGCTCCAGGTTTCCTGTGGGAACGGCCGACATTCCAGTTCTGGTGATTCAGGCACCTCCTCGCTGTGTGTCTCCAGTTTCCGAAAGGCAGATTTCGGGAAGCCAAACAGAAGCCCGAGGTGCTGAGGGGAACCGGTGGAGGAGGGTGGGAGTGAGGGAGGGGAGACAGACAGACATGTGTTTGTGGCACGTCTTTGCATCATGCATAAATGAACCAGCCCCCCCCCCCCCCCCCCCTTCTGTCTGACTTTGAAATATCCATCCAGCCAGTGTCAGCACTGTGTTTCCATGGCGAAGCCAAACAACCGGCATTTTGTAAACAGAACCATGTGTGTCTGCTTTAGGCTGACAACTGCTTTTCCTCCCTCTCCTCCACCCGCTCCTCAACCCCACCCAGGACAGGGAAATTGCTCGTAATTGGCTGTGGATGGATTGCGGGTGGCAGTAGGGGCGTGCTGTGTGTCTGCGCTAATGACGTCTGAAGGCGTGCGGCCGGCTGGGCATCGTCTGCGCCGAGTATCGGGTGTCCGTCCCAGGCAGTCAGTCGGACCTGGAGCTGCTCTCAGCGCGGTCCTTCATTGTTATTATGGTATTATGGGATAGATGCGGGGAGCCCGGTCTAACGTGGACAGATAGAATGATTTAAATCCTCCTGATCTCATTTTCCTCAAAGGTGCTCAGCTCTAGATTCTTTTTTTTCTTCTTTTTCAGTTTCCTGATGACGTTTGAGACGTTCAGCTGCCTCGTTTGTTTTGCGTGTGGTTTTTCGGGGATTTGGCAACAGAGAACAAATGTCTGCGAGAGGGAAACCTGAGCTTAAGACTCCATCGAAGCAAACAGAGATGAAGGAGTCTAGCATCTTTACCAAGGACTGCCCCCGCCCTCCCCCTCCCCTCTCTCCTGTCAGCCTCTGCCCTCACCCTGAGTTGGACCATGGTGGGCACAGCTGTTTGGAGCCCCCACCCTCACGCACCCTCCTCCCTCTCTGGCTGCAGAGAGCCATTTCCTGTGCAGAGTCGAGGGCTGGCTGGGAGGGAGCAGGAGTAAAAGTCAGCCTGGCGGTTTTGGCCTCCTCTTCTCTCCTTCAGGCTCCATCCTGCCTCACTTTCTTTCTCCTTTTTTTTCTATTTCTATTTCCTGTCTTGCTAGCCTTTAACTTTGAGTGTTTTGTACTCCTGAAAAGCTGTGTCACTAGACTAGCGTCTCCAGCTCTTACTTGGCGAGCAGCTCCCAGATATTTCCCCCTGACGTCTAATAACCGGGGCTTAGTTTCCCCCCTGACTGGAGCTTGCGTTGCTGTTCTCTTCTCGCTGCTGGACTGGAGCAGAAACTGTTGCCAGATGAGATGAAGCTGACCCGCTGACACCCGTCCCCTCCTCCCTGCTCTTGTCCTGCTCACATATTTATTTTCAAAATATAATTATCTGTAAAACCCTTTGGAAGGTGTTTCCTCGCAGTCCTTAGGTGTGTGTGTGTGTGCATGTGTGTGTGTGTGTGTGTGTGTGTGTGTGGTTGCCCCTGTGTGGCGGGAGCTGTCTAATTCCTGGCATTGTGTGGAGGCAGCGAGGTGACAGGACGGCCCTGATGGTGTCATTTTTCACCTCCTCTATTTTTCTTATCCTCCTTTTCCCCCGCTGCAGCTGCCTCTCTGTGCTGTAATGGTTACAGATGAGGCTAATTAGCCAATCACAGCGCAGATCAGGGCCAATCACAGATGATTGATGAGCGCGTCGGGCCATTCATCACATGTTCTTTGGCCTGGGAGGTGACAGCGGGGCCAGACTCAGAACTGGGGTACAGTAAGCGTGGTCCGTATTTAGGACTTCTTTTCTTTCCCGCGTATGAAACAGCCTGATATCGGTGTAAAGTTCATCTTGACGGCGTTCGTCGCTCTGATGGACACTGAACGTACGGCAGTGGCGATGTGTTGCTACTGCTTTACCAACTTAATGTTTTGCGCAGGGCTCTTTGTTAGAAGGAAAGAGGAAGAGGCCTGCACTCATCATCAGTAAATCTCAGCTTTGTTCACACCGACAACCTGATCGACTTTTGATGACTGTCCTCATTAAACGCTGCCAGATGTGATTTTGTCAAACGCAGATGCTTCAAAAATCACAAATGTTCAGATTATTAATGCAGAAGATTGAGGAAACAATCCGTCACATATCGGACCATCCGGCTCATCTGAGGGTGATGATGTCATAGATAGAGACTTTTATTAATCCCCAAACTTAGAGCAGCTCCAAACAGATATATAGTTTATTTTTTTTAGCCCCTTGATCTGAGTCTGTGAGAACATTGATTGGTTGAAGACGCCAAACCGTCAACTTTCAGTTTTCTACAAAACCTGTTTTGTATATCAGTTGTTTAGAAAACCCTTACGGTGCAGATGCATCGATAAAGAGGGTCTATCATCGCTCCTACTCGCTGTATTCTGCTCATCAACCCACCGAGGTGAAGATGATGCTGTCAGAGATCTGAGCTCATCCGGAGATGGAAAAAAGGACGTTAGAGTTTTATTAATGGCTTCCTCCTCCGCCTTTAACACGATCCAGCCTCGTGATTTGGCCCAGGAGCTGATGGAAGAGTTCTCCTAATGCTAACCACACACCAGAGGATTTTCCATCCTTACCGGTTCTAAAAACGCAGGAGACCACAGACCTAAGGACAGTTTCTACCGACGCTCAACATTATAATCTTCCAAACGCACAAACTAGAGGGTTCATCCGGACGGCGAGACCACACACACGCTGTTTGTAGTGAGGATCCCACTGACACGAGATCTCGCAGAAACTCACGTGACCAAACGTGACTTCAGGAGAAAAACAAAGATGGAGGACGATCGACGTCCTCGTCGGTTCTATTTTGATATATCTTATTTTATAAAGACACTCGAGTCTGCTCTTCTTCTTCTTCTTCTTCTTCATCAATAATCCACCTGGATCGGGGTACAGGTGTGTTTGGGAAAGTATAAAGTTAAATAATAATAATTATGCTGAAAAAAAATTAAAAAACAAATCTGATTAATTATAAAATAAAAGCTATAATGGAAGTAAATCAACCGTTTAAGCTCTTTCCACCTCAGACATAATTAAGTCTTTTCCTAAATAGTTCTGTATAGGAATAAGAATCATTTAAAAACAATAAATAAATAAGATTAAAGAAAGGCAGAAGCAGATATTAGAGATCCAAGATTTGTTTTTAAGGAGCCGAGAGTCCTGCAGTTTTCTGGGAGCTTGTTCCATATATTTCAGTGCATAAAAACGGAACTCTCCTTCTCCGTCTTTGGTTCTGACTCTGGGGACACTGAGCAGGACCTGATCCGCACCACCTGCCAGTTCTGGGTGGTTGGGAACATAACAGAAGATCAGAGATGTGTTTTTGGTCCTAAACCGTTTCCTGCTTTGTAAAACCAGCAGCAGGATCTTGAAGTCAGTTCTCTGAGAGACAGGAAGCCAGTCTACATTTTTTTGACTGACATCAGACCTCCCCATGGGGAAAGTGAATTACCTTCACTACCTTCATACAGCGCAGGACAGACGCCTGTCACATTATTGTTGCTCCGTGTCGGACGGAAGTGACAGCCTGTCACTTCACTTCACATCTGCATCCCTGATGTCACCATGAACGAAACAGAAACCTGGATCTTATCCAGACCTGGATCTGCACCCGAATCGACGAAGTCTATTCTCACGCAAATTTCTGTTCGGTAGTTTTTAATCCTGCGGACGAAGCGACAGTCAGGCGGAAACAGCTGACAACAGATTTTAGTTTGATCGGAAAATGCCATTTAAAATTAAGAGTGTCGCATTTTTTTACTGATATCAAATTTTGTACTTTAGTCAATGGATACAGTATTTCAAGCTAAGCTCCATTTTTTTTTTCATAAAATCTCACTAGTTTCTTAAATATCTGGAGGCATCCTGTGACATATCCCATAATCAGAGTCAAGGAAGGTCATCGGCCCACCAACGACAGGTTGTAACATTTGCTGTGTCCATTAGTAGTCAGCCTGGTGCTGCTCGTTCACTCAAATGCTCACCGAAGCCAGCTCTGTTTTTCTTTTTTGGAGAGCGCCGTCTCCGTGCCGTTCCCTCGGCTTTATGGGATGGATGACTGTATGTGTCTGCGTGCAAGTGTCTTTACAGCAGTGATTCAGCGGCGGATAAATACCTGTGAGTCCCTCTGTGAGGTTTTAATAAACGCAGCTGGGGTGGTAAAGAGCTCAAGTAGGAGCTAACAAGGCAGGAGAGAGAGAGAGAGAGAGAGAGAGAGAGACAAAGAGAGAGAGAGAGCTTTAGGTTTCATCACCAGAACCTCCTGACTCCAACTTCAACTCTCCCGACCTCATCCACCGCTACCCCCAAACACACATCCTGGCATAATCATAGTGTCATCTCCTGAGATTTATGGGTGTGTGTGTGTGTGTGTGTGTGTGTGTGTGTGTGTGTGTGTGTGTGTGTGTGTGTGTGTGTGTGTGTGTGTCGGCGCTCTCAGCAGGGAGGGGGTTAGAGCGATTGTAGATCATCGAGTGAGAGACGGTGACAGAAGCTACTGTCATGTGGAATTGGCATCCCACACAAGTAGGATGAGTAAACAACAGCAGCTGTGTGTGTGTGTGTGCGTGTGTGTGTGTATGTGTGTGTGTGTGTGTGACAGGGAGAGAGCAGGTTATGTGGCATTAATTGCAGGGGAAATCCGACCCATGGCCTCAGCAACAGCTCAATAAACTGGGATTTGCCCCCTCCTCTGACTCAGAGCAATAAAACCTCTCGGAAACCTCAGCCACACATACACTCTCACATGTACACACACACACACACACACACACACACACACACACACACACACACACACACACACACACACACATTGAACGGGCCTGATATCTGAGGATTTTTGGTGTGTTTGCTCGTGATTTAGGGATTCAAACCTAAAACTAGAGGGGCAGCCAAAAGAGCACTAACCTCCGCCAAGGTAGTTCCATTTCCCGCTCCTCACTAGACATAAAAGACATCAGGATCACCCGTCACAAAGACATTAAAGCCATAACGGATTGCTATGCAAGAAAAGGGCTTGCTATATAAAAGAAAGTGAGAGATTTATTTTCTTTACAGGTTTGCAAAAAAAACCCATGGAACAAAAAGAAGACTAAACAAAAAATCCTAAAACTGTGGATGAACTAGTGGCTGGTTGAAATAAACAATACAAAGTAGAAGAGAAATGGTTATAATACTGAGATTATTGGTGTTATAGACAATAAACAGCAGACAGAAGTATGAAATAATAAAAACAATCTTACTGAGACAGAAGGTACCGACCCGCGAGGCAGTTAGAAATAGTTCTTGTTGAAATGGAACCTTGTGTGGGTGCATTCTGATTCTGGGGCAATATATACTATATTATATGGACAGGGTATAATAAAAAACTGTGATTGTAATTGATTTGGACTGAAGGTACAATGATTGCCTACAACAAATATAATGTAAAAGTACAAACAAACAAACAAATGGATCTTTTCTAATTTTATCATCATCGCCAGCATAATTTATCGTTGATATGAAGAGACGATCCCCAGCACCACAACCGCTGACAGGTTTGGTCAGAACCTTACTGGTCAGAACATTGCCATAGATGCCTGAAACCAAATTCCTGAAAACTACCTCTGAACCCACTTTGTTTCCTTCGCAAACAGACATTGTTTTGGCTTTTCCTGTTTCTCTCCAGTGTAAAACACCAGAGGACGAAGGCGCGACAGTACCCCCGGAAATATTCCTTCAGATTCCTCCATTAATATCTGAGTTATCGCCAGCCTCTAAATCTACCAACAACTCCAACATCCTCTCTGAGTATCGCTCAAGTACTCTGTAGCTGCTCGTCTCTTGCACCTTGCACTTCAGTGTCTCTGTCCGTCCCACTGAGCCCCTGACTCCGCCTGCTCCAACTCCGCCTCGCTACATTGTGACGTCACAACACCAAACAGCTTGTTGTTTCGGTTTTAAGTGCTGTGAAACACTTAACGTCACCAAAATGTAATTATCTGCACGATACGCCGAAACTTACAACGAGCTAAACTTTTAATAGAATCCCTCCCGTTGTTTTGTTGTTAACTTGAAAACAGATAAAGAAACAGGAGTAGAACATCATATCTTGGCAGAGGAAGTTATTCTACTGGAGTTTCCAAATGAATGAGGAAAAATGTGTTTTTTTTGTGTGATTTCTTTAGGATCATTAAATCCGACGTTTTCCTTGCTTATATCAAGCTACGACGTTTTCCAAAGTTTCATTTGCCTCCTGAAGTTTTCCCTATAGGCTTAAATGTCATTAAATGTGATTTACATATGTTTGGTTACATTATTGGTAAATATTTGTATGAAAGTTATCGATTAGGTTGTGTTTGCATCACAAATTATATTCTATTTAAAAAAAGTGTTATCAACAACAACATCCGTACGAATCCAGAAACCTTCTTCTATCTGGAGGAACCTGCTCTGCTGTTTTAATATTTGCTTTGCGTCGGCCCGTATTTCAATCTGAGCTGTCGATACGTGATGTTAGCTGAGCTTGTCCAGCCAGTCGTGTTAAACCCTGACCCACAAGTACACAACGGAGACTCTCACACAGGAAGGAGACGCGGGACGTGGGATGTGACGGCCAGAATAATGAACGAGGTGAGAGACTTAAAATAGATCTCCAGGGAGGCACTGTTGCTCGAATCCTAAATCACCGAACGTGGGGCGAGTATTTACCGTGGCACCGGACCAGAGGGGACGGAGCGAGAGGGTCCGGGGGAGTCTCAGAGCAGCGATACCGGGGGTTCAGATCGTTTAGGGCTGGGAGAAGATAAATGGTGAAGGATTGTGTAGAAGTGACTCCCTCTGGCTGCTCCGACAATAGAAGAAGAGATAACATGACAGTAAAGGCTTTGGGTTTTGTGACGGGGCCATGGTAAGGTTGCGCTGAGTGTGTGGGTATTTGGCAGCGCGGCTGATGGATAGGCTGACGGAGCTGGATCCAGGCCGCCATTGGCCGGGTTACAGCTGGCAAAGGCTGCGAGTCCTTCAGAGTCTCTACGAGGAATATCAATATTCCTGCATTTAATTGGAAATATGGCGGCTGCTCCGGGCTGTGATTGCCGCAGCGCGCTCGGTCCGCCGCCTGGTGCGGCGCCGCTGTTTCCTGCCGTTACTCAAAGCCATCATGTGATTAGCCGTGATTTGCAGGCATGTTTCTGGCGACCCGGCTGTTTATGCAGTGTACCTCGGGTTTATTGTGCCGAGATGGTTTATCAAGTTTATGAGCGCAGCACCTTAAAGCGGGTCGCCAGGAAACAACCGAGGCGACACAGAACATTTCTGTGTTTAACGTCATGGTTTTCTCCGCACTTATGGATCGGACACACTTTAAATCGTTTTTGATACTATTCCTTTCTTCTTTAACACGTTCCGATCCTTTTTCATGTTCAGGGTTGAACTTTAAAGTTGAACTTTTGAGACGACATGGACTCAGGAAGTTCTTTCAACTTCAGACGTTTGATCGGGCCGCGTCAGAACCATAAAGGGACCCGTTGAGGGAGAAGCCCCCAGAACCTTGAGGAAAAATGTCTTTATGCTGTCATTGTTTATCAGCTATAAACGATATGTTTCCGTCTTCACACGGCTGAGTCCATCATCTCCAATCTCTCTACGTTCTACAGCCTTGTTTTCATTTCCTCTCCTGCTCCAAACTCCATCTCCATCACTATTTGTCTCCTTGGCGCCTCCGTCGCTCAGAAATGAACCAACCAGCGCTCGTTCTTCTCCTTTTATTCTGCAGGCATAAATAACTAAGATGATTAAGTCTGACGTGAATACAGACGTTATTTTCCCATTTCAATTCCGCTTCACTCCATAAAATATTTAAAGTCAAGAACCGTTCCAAAATCTCCGGAACGCAAATTTAGACCAGATTTAACGGTTATTCATTGCTATATTAATTACATCTGAGAAGCTTTTTTTTTCTTCTTCTCTATTGGTGAAACCGGAGATCAGTAATCGTTCTGCCACCTGATGGAGATGAAATCTCCCAAGGGTGCTTGTCTCTGTTGGAACACAAACTGCTGGGTCCGGCTGGATGGCTCTGCCATGAGGACGGTCGCTTCTTTTCTGAAGGAGAGA
>JBBDHG010000348.1:480000-495000 GCA_037951165.1 Lophius americanus
ACCAGGGATGGATATAAATTTGGAATTATCTGATCAAAGACCTGATTTACGAAGAGGTGGTGCGAGACGTTGGACTGGAATTCAGGTCTAGATTATAATAAAGAAATAACGGCAGACATGATTCTATATTTCTGGTTGACTGACTGAACGACTCTTCATCTTCGTCTCTTATTCCAGCTGTCTTTACTTCAAACGGGAAACAAAACCACAAGGAGCCTGTTCCTCCGTCCATGTTGTCCTGCAGGGGTGACAGGTTGGTTGGTGGTGTGTGTGTGTGTGTGTGTGTGTATGTGTGTCTGTGTGTGTGTGTGTGAGGGGGTTAAAATCCCACACACACACCTAGAGAGAAAGATGGAGGACATGGGGAGGGAGCCGAACCTCCCACGTGGCCAGAGGGAGCCGTGCAGGAGGAGAAGGGTGGAGGAGCAGGAGAAATGGGTGCGCTGGGGTCTCCAGGGGGGGTGGAATGGTGGGACGGTTCCCTGCTGAGGGTTTAAGAGATCGGGACAGGAGGGAGGGTGTCGGCTGAGGGGTGATGGGTGGAGGTGTGAGCAGGGATTTTGAAGCAGGAGGGAAAGTATTTGTAACATGAGATCACATGACTGTCAGAGATACTCAACTCTGTGTCGACGGTCCTGCTGCTTCATCAAAGTTCACCTGATCTAGTGGGAACGGATTCATTTTCTCCACGGATTCAGGGTTGAATCAGGATGTGATGTAAAAAACTAAACAAAAATAAGAATCAATGTCATCACAACGATTCTTTTCAAATGTCTAATCCCTCTCATTCTTCGCTGTAGACTCATGAAGACACAAAGACACAAAGAGACATGAAGACACATAGAGACACATAGTCATAGAGATACATAAAGACATAAAGAGACAGATAGAGAGATGTAGATGTTGGCTGTCACAGATTCATGCTCACCTGCAGGACTGCGTTTAATTTAGAGGCATCACTTATATTGTACGTTTTTGGACATTGCAGCACCATCGCGAGAACAGGGGAGAACATGCAAACAGACAGAACCCCGTTTCCCACGTGGATTTGAACTCCGAACCTTCTGCCTGTGAGGTAACAGTTCTTCCCACTGCTTGTATTGGACAGTATTATGAGGCCCGCAGACGCACTGGGGCCCATTTGAGATTTAACAGAAGCCAGAGGAGCGCTCGCTTCCATGAAACCTAAAACTTCTGTCTCCGTCACCTGATACGCGGTACTGACTTTAACCCTTTCCTGCCCGGTGGTCACCACCGTAAACCGTCCTCGAATGTGTGTCGGGTTCTGTCTCCGGAGGTTCTGCTGTAGAACGCATCGATTCCAAACACAAATAATCCACAAAACTGAGAAGCCCGCTAAAGTAGAATGTTGGCGCGGAGAGTAAATTCCTTTTCTTTCTCTTTTTTTCCTTCACAATCAGACACTCTCTGGAGATAAAAGGAGATTTAAAAGGTTTGTTTCTAAAGAAACATGTAAAAAAAAAAAACTAGTTATGATAATCACATTTGATTTATTCAAAGAGATGCCCCTTAAATACCCCCTTCATTTTAAACACCGGACCGGAACACCTGAAAACCTAAGTACCGTAATAAAAAATGTCCACTTCTTCAACTGGATTGGCTGAATGTTCAAAACGTTTGGTGACGTAACTTTTTTCACAGCATTTTAAAACACAGATAAAATGTAATAATAAGCTGTTTGGAGTAGTGACGTCACAATGTGGCCATTGCAGCCTTTGATCCTTTGAGTCCTTTGATCTTTCTTTTTGGGTGGAACTGAGAGTTCACTTTCAAGAGTTCCTTTGATTCCTTTGATGTTCCATCTGGAGGTGGGGGCTCAGTGGGCTGAACAGAGGGGCTGAAGTGGATGGCACAGGAGACGAACTCAAGGAGTTTGTTGGAGTTGTCGGTAGATTTAGAGGCATTAACGGAGAACTCTGGATGGAATTTCCCGTAAGCTCGTAAGTCTTCTAGTATAAAAAAATATAAAATGGCGCGGACGACGTTCCGAATCCCACATTCGTCGCTGAAAGAACAACTGAAGGAGATTAAAAGAAGAAAGCGGAATGCCTGTAACTGGTCCGTGTTCCGCCGATGCCAGAAACGTTCTGCGATGCCAACAAACCTTTTTGAAGGGAATTGAATTACGGAGAGCGGCGAGGGGAAGCAGCAGGAGGTCGTCGGTCCACAGCTGGCCTGTGAAGAAGCGGAGACACTCCCTGATTGGGAGGCAAAAGTGTGAGAGGGACCCTAATGCAATAATCCCCCTCCGGCCTCCGTGTGTGTGTGTGTGTTTGTGTGTGTGTGTGTGTGTGTGTGTGTGTGTGTGTGTGTGTGTGTGTGTGTGTGTGTGTGTGTGTGTGTGTGTGTGTGTGTGTGTGTGTGTGTGTGTGTGATGTCGGGACATTTTAGGGAGGATGAGGGAGTGAAGTCAAGCCCTAAGCGCTGGAGCAGACTGGGCTGATGGAGCAGAGGGATGGTTTCAGAGGTTGGGGGGGTCATCGTGTTTTAATTGTCTGAGGAGTCTGGAAGATTCTTTTGGACTGGAATGTGTGTGACCTCCTCTCTCGCTCCTTCACACTCCCTCGCTCGCTCTCCGCGTCTCTCGCGCCGTCAGACGGTCGAGCGACTCGTGGGAAGATTCTGGGTCCAGATTGCAAAGAACTGGAGCCAAATATCACAAGAGAGCCGTCTCAGCCTCTTTTGACTTTCTCACAGCTCTCTCTCTCTCTCTCTCGCTCTCTCTCTCCCTCGATTACATGTTTTTTCTGCACACACACACAATCACGCTGCATTCAAGTGTGTGTGCGCACATGGGAAAAGTGAATTATAAACATTCCACAGGGCATTGATGGTTTTACTGAAGGATGAAGGGGTGAACAAACGGACACAAACGGTTTCATCCAGTAGACTAACACTCGGCTATCGGGTCCATCTTTTCTCATCTTACCTGTCCGTCACACCGCAGCGGGCGGCGCATTGTAAAAACATCCACTCTACAAAGAAGACAAACGTTCTCCGATAAAATAATCAAAAATGTCTTGAAATCAGCAAATTGGGTAAAACAAAATTCTGTTGGACTAGAATTCTTAAAACAAAGACAGAAGGGAGCCTGAGAATTAAACAAGAATATACTCAAAGTTATTCATGATGTTTCCTTTATGAATCATTTTTAGTCATTAACAGGACAACATATTATTTTGCCGCGTTTGACCCATTCCTGAGGAGCAGTGGGCGGAGCCTGTGAAGCACCCAGGGGACATGTTAGGGTTCAGGGTCTGGACTTGTAGACTGCTGGACTCAAACCGCCAACCGGCTGATCTTCCCATTGGGAGACGACCGCTCCGCCCACTTAGTCACATTCTAATTTGAATTATGTTGTGTTTTTATTTTGAGACAAAAAAAAACTAGATAAATATCCTATAAATTCCGTTCTTGAAATTCCTCCTTTGCAGCGCTCCAGAGGTCAGGCGCTCCAAAACTCTTCTTAATGATTCATACTGAACATTAGCGGACATGAAATGTTGCTCGCCGCTATCTTCTCAGTCCATCAATCAAACTTTTTTTATATGTCAGCTTTCAAACCATCTGCGCCTTTCAAGGATCCAAAAGAAGATTTAAAAAATATTATTATTATTATAATAATTGCACACCATGTAGAGCCCAGAAACACAAAACACAATAATAATATTGACTAAAATCAAGTTAGATAAAGCGTCTTTGTCACATGCAGACATACTTTTCAAAATGTTCGCTTTCACAAAAAAAGAAAATTATTGAGTTACCAGTTTTCCTCCTGTTGTCGTATCAGTTGATGACATATAAGATATAATCAGTCATTCTGTATGTGCTATGATATACATGTTTACATACATGTATATTTGTCTGTCTGTTTGAAAAATGATTGCATTATTGTTAGATTGACGTAAGTGGAATTGGGTTCTTCACAGGATTAATTCAGTTAAACTATAATAAATGCGGATGCTTTACCTTTCACATATAATCTATTTTATTGTAATGATCTATTCCATATCTCACTTAGGCCTACTCCACTTAGTAATGCCAATTTTACTATTTTAAAACAGTTTTTTTCTTTTAAATTTGAATATTATCACCATCAAAGATCCTCTATAGCAAAGATGCACAGAAGGGATGTAAAGGTGAGCACTTCCTGTTTTCCTAAAAGAACGATGTAGCCTCTCCCTTCCGTCCTGACTGGACATTTTTAAAACAAATACATTATTAAAGGCTACTCCAGGACAACTGAACAACAATTGAGGATCATGCATCACCACCTCCCTGTCCTTCCACCTGCCACTCACCTGTTTCTGGTATCTGCTGCAGCCTCAGAGGCAGAATCGCATTGACCCCCACATCACACCTTCGTAACATTTATACAGAAGGCTTAGATGCAAAAAAAATTACAGAATAAAGAGCTGATGCTGTGGAGAGGGAGAGTTGAAACGTCAAGAATAATTTGCCTTGTGGAGTTTGAATGAATAGACTGTTAAAAGATCCATGAAAAAGTCGGAGATATATGGAATCATCATCCTGTCCGTTACTTTCGCTAATCTTTCGTGTTAACACGATAACCAAAAAACTGTTTCACTGATCATTTTTAGCCTCATAGACTTTAGTGAGAGGAAGGACTGGATCCATTTTTGGAAAAGTCCATTTTATATTTCTGACACATGGCAGATCTCTAAAAGTTTTCAGGCCATAATTTCTCAACCGTATCTCCCAATGATTCCATATTTGGTGCGTATGAATGAACGCAAGGATATCTATCGTGTTTTCAGTGTGTTTAACTCTAATAGTTCATATTTTACTCAATAGGGGGAGCTGTTAACGTCTTCACTTTTGGTCCGATGTAGTTCATTTCTGTTGCACAAGTATGATCTGAAGGATATTTATATTGTATAAAACAATAATAACAATAAACTGACATTCATATAGAACCTTTCAAGAGACCCAGGACACTTTGCATGAATGGGCAAAAAAATAAATAATCATAAATATGTATGTTTTGGATCCATTTGGGAGTTCATTGAGGGGGATTGTCTGTACAATGCAGGGGATTTTCGGGGGTATAGTTAGTAGTTTGTGGTCATAAAATGGGTCACCCAGAACTCCTCACTCACGCAGCGGAGCAACGTCTACCAGCAGCAGTGACTCCGGCTCCTCCTGAGAGCCGCCCCTGTTCTGTTGACCCAGTCCACTTCAAACCAGACCTGAAGGCTCTAATAGAATGGAAACATTTGTTGGGTCACTGCACTGAAAGCCCGTCTTCCCTCATCCCATAACGTCAAATAGCTTCCTGGTGATGTCTGTTTTTTATTAAACTTAACCGAATGTCCTCGCTCACGCGGGCTTATGTCATCATCGAACCCGCGCCGAGCACCAGCGCGCACACACGCGAACACGCCGGCCTGCACCAACACACTTGTTTGCATATTCCTCTGAGGCAATTTGAGGAAAACTCTTCAGGTCATAAACGATTCATTGTAGGAGAGTTAATATTTACGCCGCGCACAGACGGCTCCGCAAGAAACAGCGGCCGTGTGCGCACACGCACGCCGCGATCGTAGACCCGCGCGTAATTGGTGAGGAAATGCTGCGCCGAGGTGTCGGCCTGATGGATGAGGAGAGAACCGACGTGGCGTTCCGAGCCTCCCGCTCCGCCACAATGAGGCTTTCACTCCACGCCGCTGGATTTGAACCCTATCCTTGTTAAAACAGCGGCGGAGGAGAGCTGCGTGTTTGCTTTTAGAGAGGTGGGACTTTCTCAGGGAGTGCCAGGGATCGCTCTCTCTTTTAATTAAGTGGCCCTGTAGCTGCATGAACGTGTGTGCGTAACCTTAGGGGGGGCCCCGCCGTTGACCCGCGCTGATAGCGGCGGTTTGTTTTCACTCTAAACTTGCCCCAGAGTTACTGGTTTTGCACCTTATTTGACCTCGGCTTGACCCAGCCGTCACCCCTCGTTGACCCTCCGCCCACTACCAGGCCCCTTTTTTTCTTTTTTTTCCACAGTGACACCTCTCTGCTGTCATTCCCTCAAATTCCCCACCCCTCGGCGTCTCACTCCGGCCTACATCGCGATCCCCCCCCCATCCCTGGTCCGTCGGCACGTGCACCGATCCGCCGCGCACATGCACCAGCAGACACACTCACTCAATCAGTGCGAATGATTTCACATTTGTCTTGACAGCCGCTATAAAAAGAGCCGCCCACTAAACACTGCAGTCCTCTCATTATGTCATTACCGACCCGCAGCGGGCGGCGCTCCGACTCCCGACTCCCGTCTCCCTCTCCTCCTTCTCCTCTCATCCCCCCCCGCTGTCGCGTTCTCCCACTGGAGAACGGGAGAAGAAGAGTGCGACAGCGGTGATGCTGGTGGAGAAGGGGGCCAGGGAACCCCCGCCTCTCCATTGTGGAGCGGAGGCTTGATGGGCTTGATGGGCTCCAGGGCGCGGGCCAACAAGTGTTTGTTTATGTCTGTGGGCCAGAGGGGAGATTCGGTGGCCGTGTTCAGCAGCTCCATGTAAGGCCCCGGACGCTCTAATGAGATGTAATTACAGCCTGAGCGTGTTTACGAGATTGCGAGGAGGGAAGAGGACCAATAAGCCCGTTTCAAACTCCCACTGTTTACTCCCCCCCTCCCTCGTCTTCACAGATCTTGTGTTTTTTTCACGGGTTAATAGCTCTGCCTCGTTGCTCTCCAAACCAGCGCAACCTCAAAGTACAGAGCTCTCGGATTGGCGTCTGTCACGGCCTGTCATGCTTGTTTTATTTCCTGAGATGCCGGGCCGCCCGCTGGTGTGAGAGGGGAGTCTCCGATGTTCCGCCCACGTGGCTCGGAGGCTTCTAGAAAACGCCAGACGCACATTTAGAGGCTCAGAACTACTGGAGGGGTTTGTGTGATGAAGATGGTGACCCATGCATGAGTAACACGTCTGGGTTATTTTTAACCTGCTATAGGATGACATCAGACTTATTTTACATTTTCAATATCATCAAGACAAACAGTTAAAAAAAAAAAAGTGTTTCTGCTAAAAAAATATCTCAGTTCATTATTTTAATGCCGCCAAAATATTTATATAATGGGTCCAGAATGGGTTTAATGTAATGGGTCGCATTTCATCCAGACTTTTCCCGAGTCAGTGTGAGTAAATTAAATAAATAACATATTCTTATACTATACTTTTACTTATACGTTTATGTATAAGAATCAGAAGTCGACACTTTATACGTAGATACTATACGATTCATCAGATTGTGTGATATTTGATTAAGTAAAATGACCTAAAGTCCATGTTTTGGCCTTACTGATGTTTTATTAAGTGGATATAACGTGATGAAGACCCGATAAAACTAGACGATGTCCGTTTCCTGTGTGTCGTCATCATGAACGTCATCAGAAGACGTCTGAACTTCGTTCCTCTGAGCTCGTATCCCCGTTGCCCGCCGCCTGTCGTGGCGTGGTGGCGGGCGTGGGTCGACCCCGATGAGCTCCTAAATGGCCAGGAACTGGAAATCTGAGCGTTTGTATTTACAGAACGTTCAGAACGTTCCACTGGCGTTCACACTCGCTAACCGGAGGAAGCACAAGCTGCTGCGAGCAAACGCCAGCCTACGTGTACTGTACGCCTCCGCCGCCGCTGAGAGCTCTCTCTGTGTGCTCCGAAGAGAGAGAGAGAGAGTGTGTGTGTGTGTGTGTGTGTGAGCGCACATGGACGCCCCAAAATAGAATGCACCCCTAATTACTGCTGCAAACACAGGTGTGGAAAGCCAGGCCTCCCTCCGCCCAAATCCCAGACCCACCGTCCAGCACACAGCACCCTGTGTGTTCCTGTTTGGGAGCACAGGAAGTCCAGTCTATGTGTGTGTGTGTGTGTGTGTGTGTGTGTGTGTGTGTGAGAGAGAGAGAGTGAGAGAGAGAGTGTGTTTGTACATGAGTGAGTCCAGACCACACCCTTTGAAGCCAGCAGTGGAGTGTGTTGGGTTTTGGGCACAGACACACAGCCCCTCCGCTGGCTGGCTGGAAACCCAATACTCCACATCAATCAGACCTGCCACTCATGCATTATTCATAACCCACACACACACACACACACACACACACACACACACACACACACAAACACACAAACACGCACACACTTTCTCATCCTCAGATTCTGTCGATTTTGCCTCTTGCATCTCCAGCTGGCAGGAGAAGTGAACTAGCGTGGGTTCTGTCGCTGCGGAGGAGGAGTTCTGGTTAATCTACTGCAGACCCGGATTTTGAATTTTGAAAGAAACTAAAAAAAGATCTCAGAATAATTAAAAGGGACTCTTAAAAACGGTGGAAGAGTCAAACAGTCTCGATATTCAAACGTCCAGCAGACTCTGAGACTGACCTTCACGGACGATAGAGGCTCTGCTGTGGGAGTGATGTCATCACACAGCGGACCGGGGAGACGTCATGTAGGCCCCGCCTCCTCTGGAGGGAAATAATTGTATTTTCACAGAAAGAAACGAAAGAGGGAACTTTTTCTTCATTTGGGTAAGAAGTGTTAATTCTCTTTTGATGACAGTGGATATGAATCATGGATGAACTTAATACTTTTGTTTAAATTAGTTTTGGCCCACTTGAAGAAGTCTGAATGGGTAGAGCTCATAAGTGCCCTAAATGATTCAAATCCTTCCGAAGGAGAAACGAGAAGCGGCCGTATTTTATTTTACGAGGGAAGTTTTCTCGGGGAGGTGTGAGGCTCATGTGATGCAGGAATATTCACTTACTGATGATGTAAAGGATGGAACCATGCTGGCACCGCTGGATAATTAGCTTGAGTTTGAATCTGCCACAGAGCATTCACGCGGTTTTGCCGGATAAGCACATTTTTTTGCGTCACCTCCAACTAAAAACATTATAATTAACGTTAGGTACCTTGAGCAGGTTGTATATGTTGAGGTTGAATCTACGATAGGGTGGTCACTTTTATCGGAAAGGAGGACGCGTTGCAGGATTTAGCAAATTATTGCTATTGCTAACAATACAGGGAAATTTTTTTATTTTTTCCCAAATACCATCTCAATATTGTGAAGTCTAACTTCAGTTTAGGGGGGAGGGGGCATAAAGGAGGGTAATGGCGTCAACATTTTTTACAATTCCTTCAAGCTACGATCCATTTCATATTGCCACAAAAAAATCTTCAGATTGCTCCTTCAAAAAACTTGAATTCAAGATTCTCGCCAACTAATACATTTAGTTCTATTGTTTTTATTCCAGACAGAAGCTGGAACACGAGGATCAGAGTTCCACGATGGGCCAGTCCCATACCAGAACTTCATAACAGCGTTACACTTTACTTTTTTATTAATCCAATGATCCTGATTACTGATGAGCTTTTCCGTGGCGTCGCACCACACTATCGGCGCTGATTGCGATGCTGGTATCGGTATCGAGGTACACCTCGTGTGATAGACGGTACAAAACTGATTCAACAAGAAGTCAGAGCATTGGGGTCCATTTAACGTCAGGAAATCTGATTCCGGGCCAGAACCGATCCCCGGTTATTCAAACTTCCTGTAATTTTAGCTGCTAATTTTTAGTCCCGCCCTAAAGTGTCAACAAGTTAACTTCGTTCAAACTTTAAGTCTCTCTACATCAACTCCAAAAACCATCAGATAGGATTCAATGACATTTCTCTCATGGGTGACCTTTGACCTTTAAGACCTTGAGTTGAGAAACGGCTTTCGTGTTTTATTCTTAGGAGACCGATAACATCTAAAGTTATTGCGGTGTTATATTTAGTGAGTTATTTTCACATAGACATGTTTTTGATGCGTCAGAAATAATCTCTTAATCTCTAGATTATGTCCCCAACCGCTCCCTTTCGCTCGTCACAACTGATCCAGCCCCGGTCTCCTTCTGCTAGCAGAGAGTTTTTCTTCTGCAGTGAGAGAAGAGTCGGACTTCTGTCGGAGAAATCTTCATTCTCTCAAAGGTTCAGATCAGTCTTCTTGTTCAACTGCTCGTTTGCGACCCCTCTGATCGTCTGTCCCTGTTTCTTTGATGTCTTTCACCATAACCTGCAGAGAAAAAAGCCGTGAAAATAAGATCTACCCGTCCTTGTGACTGAGTGAGTCTCTGCTCGATAAAGCTTCATATTCAAATATCTCAAAGCCAGTCTGATCCGTTGCCATGCCTGTTTTTAGCCTGTGGAAAATGGCTGGGCCCCTTTATGGAAAGCTATCTATCATCCACCACCTCTGTCAGCTTCTCTCCCGTGTGTGTGTGTGTGTGTGTGTGTGTGTGTGTGTGTGTGTGTGTGTGTGTGTGTGTGTGTGTGTGTGTGTGTGTGTGTGTGTGTGTGTGTGTGTGTGTGTGTGTGTGTGTGTGTGTGTGTGTCTCACAGACTCAGCTGGTATTGTCCCACACTCCGTGAAGCCCAAAATGAGCACTTTCCAGCCTCCTTCGTTTTCTCCTGACGTCCTCGCCTCGCGTCCTGACATTTTCAGACCACAGACCAGATCCTCCCTCCCTCCCTCGCTCCCTCGCTCTTGTTCTCAGACGTCAGTCCGATGCCGGGCCAGATTGAAATCAGTCCACAAGAGGACAAGTTGTTATTGACCTCCTGCTGCGCTCCAAACAGCTCGTGCTGCCAGTGGAAGACAGATGTGGCCGGAGACAGAAAGTGACAGCGAGGGAGAAGCTCCTCCAGGCAGACGGGAGCCGTGAGAGCGCTCAGTTTGACACCAGAATTAGCTTTTGTAAACACTTAGAGCGGTCCGTGTCAGGCTGCCGACACCGCGGGCCTTTGCAGTGCCACATATCCACAGACGTAAAGGTTGAATTAACGGCACGAGATCCATAACGCTGTTTGAGCACAAACCGTGGACGCCTGACGTGTGTTTGGCCGCGCCGCCCAAAACGCCACTTACTGCCTCTTCAAAGCTCGTTTGTATTCGCATGAGGTCACTGTTGAATTATTGATTAGGGGAAAAGTGTGAGGTTAGCGTGTTCTTGTGTTTGTCACCGAGGAAGGGAGTTTCCTGCGCAGACTGCGGCAGATTCCTGCGCCGTGTCTGCATGTTTTCTCTCCGCGTGAGTCCCGGCGCGCCAAAGTCAAATGGAAAGCGACCCTTGGCGAGCGGTGCCATGTTAAACACAGTAGGTCCCTGTCAGAGAAACACGCCGGCAGCTCTTTGCCAGCATGCGCCGGTGAGGTATTCAGGCTGTTTTTTATCACACGTTTGTGGACTCTCTGGCTGGCCGAGGAACGCCCAGAGCGAGCCGAGGAGAGCTGGAGCGCTCAGCGGCGACGAAAGTATCGGTTTTGACAAATGAGGCCCGGCGCCATTTTTCAAAATACACCCTGAACACGGAGACAAAGGGCATTGTTGGCCGGTTTGACCGGTTCTTGTGAGGTCCACACTGTAAGAAATGTTGCTGTAATAACACTGGCAGCTACAGTTGCCAGTATTTTGCTGTTTTTCAACATTTACCTCATTTAATCTAGAACAGCAGTATATTGCTGTAAAATATGAGTTTTGTACCGTGTATGATATATACTATTTTTGTGTTCCTACTGTAATCTACATGAAGGTTATTGCTCTAAAATCTATTTGAGTGCTTCATGATTTGATCCCCGAGTAAAACGCTGCTAGAAGATTATGTTTTAAAAGTTTGAGTGAACATGAGAATGAGTGAAAATATGTAGAAATGGCCGAAACAAGAAAGACCTCACGGCATAATCCTTCATTTATCTTTTTTATTAGATTCAGTGAAGCATCAAACGCATTCAGCGTTCTTTATAACTATGAAATTACATTTACTAAAGACGCTGCACCTGATAAATTCAGTTGTCAACAAGTTTAAAAGTAAAGATTTCATGTAAAAACACAATCCAAACTAATATCCCTCCTTCTATCATGAATGAAAATCACTTATATGCAACATTTTAAGTCTATTTTTTTATTCATTTAATAAACTTTGTGCTGAACGAGAGATGAAACATGGACGGGACACGATTCTGACCAGAGGAGAAGTGGGCGGAGTCACGACAATGAATTATTATTTTTTTTTTTTATCATACCGTAAAATTTGCTGTAAATATTCGGACCCTCAAAGACGTCCACATTAACGGTATTATACCGTATTTACACAAAAACAGCGTTTTGTTTCATCGCAGGGTTCAACATTGTCCACGTCGTTAGGAGGCCCCTATGTGGGCTGGGGCAGGATTCGAGGAAACCTCCGAGCCGCACTCTGGATATTTGTTCCCAATCAACTTGGATCCTTTCATTTAAACAGGCGCTGAACTGGGTTCAGATCCAGTTTGGACCATGTGTGCGTTCCTCCTGTCTTATGGACATTTTTGGATACATCTCAGCAAGATTCAGCCAGAAGCAAAAGTTCCGACTGAGCAGGTTGTGATCAGCTTGTTGTGGAGCCCAGCAGCGGTTCCAAGCAGAACCAGGTCCCCCCCCCTTTCTCCTCTGGGCAGGGCAGGGCTGAGGCTTACTGTAGCTAACACACACACGCCAACACACACACGCTAACACACACGTAACCAATAAGCCATCAGTGTTCACCCACAGATGGTCCTGAGTCGGACTGTTAGTGTGTTCAGATGAGTCAGATATGAGAAAACCGCGGCTCCCGGGTTCTTGTATATTTACTCACGCAGCAAAGACTCCAGGACCCGTCCCGCGTTCATATTACCGGGTATTATTCCGAGTTATAACGAGATTATGGCCACAGATTACGGACAAAAACCCCACCTATTGTGTTTCACGCGGCTCGCTGCGAGCGGACCAGAACTCATTAACGCTCGATCCGTGTCTCGCTCTTGTCTATTTTCTCAACCGCTGCTCACGAGATCGTTTTTCCCAGCCTCAAGGTGGATTCTGGTGCTGTTTTTATAACTTGGCCAACAAGATTGCCGTCACTGTTTAGGTGGAATAAAGCCCTTGAGCAACAGTGACTGGAAACACAACCGGGAACGGACTCCACCTGCGTCTCTCTCTCTTTCTTAAACTTCACTTTTCTCTTTGAATCGTGGCGCCGCTGCCAACCATTCATGGCGGTTCTGCTGGGTTATCTGGTCAGACTTTAGACATAAAGTCACCATCAGATACTAGAGATGTATAAAGTTTGACGTTATGTTAAATTTATGATGTTAGCTGTGCAAACGTTCTACATTTCTACAAATGTAGCCAGCATTGATGAGAGATTATCAGGTTTGAGTTTGGATTATACTTTACCTTCTGGCCTCACTTACGTTCATATATATATATATATATATATGTATATATATATATATATATATATATATATATGTATATATATATATATATATATATATATGTATATATATATATATATATATATATATGTATATATATATGTATATATATATATATATATATATATATGTATATATATATGTATATATATATATATATCACCCATGATGGGTAGGTGTTTGTTTTGGTAAATGGACTGTATGTATGTAGCACACCTCTAGCTAACTGGAGGTTCTGTATCCTCTTCATTAGTGGGTGTGGTTTCCATGGAAACCTGTTGCTTGTCATCTTATCTCACAAACTCTACGTTCCATCTTTTTTGAGTTCTCCATGTAAAGATGGTTTTGAGGCCCCCCACTGGAGGCTGACGGATAGAATGAGGCATTAACGCGGGGGTTGTTTGATTTGAAGGGGGTTCTATCGTCTCCAGATGACTCTAGTTTTCTCATTGACGGCCGTGACTGAAGGTTCTGATTCTGGTGACAGACGGCCTGTGTTTAGCGCCGTTCACCTGTTGCATTAGAGATAAATGAACCCACCGCGCGACCTTACCGCATTCGCCGTTGACCCCATCCATCTTCATTACGCTTCAATTATTGTCTGAAATTGTAATTGCCATGCCTCTCAGTCCGCCTGAGAACTCCCGGCACCTTGACTCGGTCCATAACTCAGCACCACGGCCTCCTCACCCGACCGCTGCCAGTCCATCCTGAACCCATTGAGGGGCAAAGAGGAAAGGTTAAAGGGTGCGAGCGGTGAGGGAGGGAAGGAGAGGTCACGGCTCTGGTGAGAAGCGGTCCCGGAGTCCACTCCCAGAATCCTGAGCAGGAATCAGTCTCCGCTGGATACGCTGAGAATCATGGGAAAGCAGGGTTGACTATAAATCACAGCCAATGAGGTGGAACTAGCCAGCTTGAAACTGAACTGACGGCGATTATTGATGTGTTCTGTGGGAAAGCGAGTGGACCTTCACCGAGTGAGTCTCTGGACATGCGAACCGTGTGACATCATGACCACAAGAGATTCTCTCCAGCCGGCTCCTTAATTACTACACGCTAAAATACAAAACAACTTATCTAATGGAGTTACGGCTGATTATTTTAGTCTGACAGTGAACATCTCATGTTACCACGTGACCTACGGTGACATCATCCTGATCTCGGTGTCTGTTATCATTCCTGCGCTCCGCTCCTTTTGTAGCTCAGAGTGGGAGCTGAGAGACGGGCCTGACACAGAACGGTGTCGCCGCAGGGTCATTTATGCGCTTTTAATAAAACGCCATGTTCATGCTATAAATGATTTTATACATTAATACTTTACTGTGATCGTGACTAAATCCACGTCTGACACGATAGTCTTAAATGTTGTTTGCAAAATACAACTAAATTCATTCATTAATCCACTAAGTCTTCTGTTCATCTGACAGCGTGTGCAGCAGTGGGCTGGGATCCACCAGAACCACTGGTTCTGTCTCATCCAGAACAATGGGGAGGTGGAGCTTGAGTTTTTATTGGACCTGAAAGATGGGGATTCTTTTTATTATTTTATTGTATTATTAAAATGTTTTAATCTTTTTTTTGTAAGTATATTAATTCATTTATTATTATTATTATTATTATTAAAAATAATTTAAAAAAAATTTTTTTTTTAGAATTATTATTTTTTTATTTTTATTTTATTTTTACATATAAAAAAATAGAATAAACC
>JBBDHG010000348.1:500000-532500 GCA_037951165.1 Lophius americanus
GCTAAAAAGTAAAGTTTTAAGTCCTTTTTTAAATGTGTCAGTCGTCTGTGGAGCCCTCAGATGGTCAGGGAGGGCATTCCAGAGACGAGGGGCAGCAGAACAGAAGGCCCGATCACCCATGGTGCTGAACATAGTCCGGGGAAGGAGGAGGTGGTATGAATGAATCTAACTTTGCTCTTCACTTAAAGAACATATTCAGGACTCAAAGCAAGGACCTCTTCCTCACGCTCTTAAATACAATCGACGGCAATAATATGCTAAAAAAAAGAATCATATTTGAGATTAACCCATACGGCTACCGGTTTGTATTCTAATTCTAAGAATCCTGGCCAAGCATAATTTATTTATTTTTGTCTAATTTCAAGATAATTTGATTATAGTTTAAGAAAATGTGTCTTTTTCTACTATGGCTCTTTTTACAGTGTGTTTATCTCTTTCTCAACAAGCAGAGTTGTCCCTGTAGCTTCTCACCATATATCTTACATCTACAGTCACAAAATTACCCAATATTTATCTACAAATCTGACGAAGAGGAGGCACAAAACCTTCGGCAGTCCATGCAATTCACTGCCTGGACTGCCAGAGAGCCAATCAGAAGAGTCCAATGTTTATCAGTTCTAAACATTTGAGTGACAGTTCTGGGAGCCAGGTATCCACAGAACGGTGGGAGATTGTGGTCCCAATTAACAGGAGTCATTCTTCCCCCAGCTGTCACGCCGTTTCCTCTCGCCAACGGATCAACCGCCAGCACGAATTCCCAGGATCAGTCTCCCATATCAAATGGGTCGGCTGGCTCCATTTACTTTGCATATTATATCTTATACCGCCTGGCAACTTCTTGCAGCGGGGGGCCAAACACATCCAGGCACGCACGAGGGACGGCGCTGTTTGTGCAGCCACTGGCTGGAGCTGGCCAGGGGACAGGTGTGTGTGTGTGTGTGTGTGTGTGTGTGTGTGTGTGTGTGTGTGTGTGTGTGTGTGTGTGTGTGTGTGTGTGTGTGTGTGTGTGTGTGTGTGTGTGTGTGTGTGTGTGTGTGTGTGTGTGTGTGTGTGTGTGTGTGTGTGATGTCACCAGTAGGATCTCTGGCCGGGTCATAAATCTGGGCAGGTAATCTCCGTAGCGATGAGGTTGGCTCTGAGCTGGTATCAACCTGGGAGAATACTGCTTCTCTGAAGTGACCATTAACTAAGCTGCCTAAATTTCCGATGCACGCAAACCCAACGCGGGACGCCAATGCGGCGCGTTATGGGATGGGGCAGAGAGGGAATTCCTCGCACAGGTGGGAGAGAGAGGAGACGGCGGCTCCCTTGAATCCGCCGCTATTTAGCGCCTTTGAGGATGAATAGGCGGATCAGCAGAGACGAGGCGTAATGGATTGGGGATATTTAGCGCCGCCACTCTTTTGAAGTGTCATCCTCGGCGCATGCCGTGAGTCTGAGGAAGGAGGGTTCGCTCGCAGCGGCGATGGCAGCCGTCGGCCGAGCGGTGATTTGTGCTGGTGTCTGGTCAGATCGTGTTTGGAGGGATTTTCACAGCGCCCGTAAATCATCTCCAGCTCTCCTCCTTAAAAAGGAACAACATACCATTCCTCTCTCTCTCTCTCTCGCTCTCTCGCTCACGCTCTCTCTCTCATCAATTTGTCTGCAGCTTTCTCGCACATCTCCCTCTATTCTTCGCCACCTCTCCTTCATCCAGCCATTCTCCCCGTCTTACTCTATTTGGGTCGTCGCCTCCCCCCCTCCCCTCTCGTCTGTCAGTGTGCCCTCCTCGGCGGGCCCTCTGTCGATGGCGAGGCCCCGCACTCACTGACAGACAGAGAGCCCATGACAGCAGCTCTGTCACAGGGCCCAGTGGACCCGGCTCCCACACCGATGAGGTGATAAATGATTTAATGAGACTCTTTACACGCTCAGCCAACGAGACCCACGACGGATTCCTGCTGCCTTCAGAACTAAACTTAACCTTCCCATTGTCTCGCTACAGACGGGATTACCAGCGCATCGATGAACAAAACACATCAACGCTGATTTCTTTTTGCATCATTTGGGTAAAATATGTCACAATGTTGAAAATAAAGGGTGTCAATAAAAGTTCAGTTTGTTTTTTGAACATCTATCCAGGAGTTTTTCCATAATCCTGGTAACAAAGTTACAAACCATCCAACTAAATAACAAACATAACCTCCGAGGAGGTAGTCAGTGTTATGTCACAGAAAGGTGAGGGATGAGACCGTCGCCAATGATCCTTCCTGTTCAGTTAAGGATCTCAACTTAACCGTTTCCTGGATCGAGGGGCCTTTTCTCCAAAGTGAGAGTTTTCTGGTCGTGATTTCTCGACCGTTGGTCCGATTGGGTCCATGTTTGGTGCATATGAATCAACCCAAAGAGATCTATCTTGTGTGTATATATATATATATATATATATATATATACATATCAAATTTTCTCTAATAGCTCATAGTTTTACTCACTAGATGGAGCTCTTTTTACGAAAAAACTCAGTTTTTCAGGACAAATGTCCTAACTGTTGGTCCGATTTAGTCCAAATGTACTTAACTTGAACCACTTCAAGGAGATCTAACTTGAATTTGTCATATTTCACTGTGATTGTTCATATTTTCACTCCACCAGGGTTATTTGAAACAATACATTTTTTTTAGTTTTAGTTCCCAACCATTTAGCCCCTTTGAATTGAAGCAAGGGAATCTAACTTGTTTTATTACCGAGCTCAGAAACACTAGTTAACAGTATTTATCTTCATTACTGAGTCACTCTGGGATCTGATCCTAGAACAGACTGCTGACGTCATAGATAATAGTGAGGTTGAGTCAATATGGACTGTTGGATATTATTACCATTTCGTCTGAATAGATCTATCAGGGGGATTTATGGTACAATGCAGGGTATTGGGGGCTTTTCATGGACTACAGCTTAGGCCCGGTTGTTGTTGGGTTAAGTTCCCCATGGATAGCAACCTATCACATCCTCCGCCCTGATCGTTAGGCACACGAGAGGAATGTACTCGTCATCATTCCCGGGTGAACAGACGACCCGCATCGCAGCGTGGCGTCTTCATCGTCAGCAGCCGGCGGCGGTGATTGTGAAGAGCCCGGCTGACCCTCCTCATCTCTGGCGGTCGCCGCATCTCCGGGGCCCCTGGGTTATATTTATCGTTGCACATTCTCAGGAAATGCACATAAACTCTGGTGAATTAAGGCACCTACGCAAAAACACCACACAAATCCTGAGCTCGGCCCTCCTCCCCCTCAGCCAGTATTTGCTTAGCTTCTTCTCCGCCCTCTTCCTGTCTTCTTCAGTCAGGATTTATGTGCCCCCCCACCCCCCCATCTCTTTCTCAGCTCCGTGATGGATTTAGTGCTGCCATGCTCAATTTCACCGGCCGGTCCATCCCCACAGCTCGGGGCCCGTCTTTACGGCCCGGCTTCTCTGGTGTGGTGCGCTGGTGACCCGGTTCTTCCTGAAATCCGGGCCTGGGAGAAGAAAGGGGCCCTCGCTGTGTGAGCGGGCGGCTCGGAGGCGGAGGGGAGGGGAAAGGAGAGCGACCTGGGTGTTCCATCGGCGGACCCCTCGGCTGTTATGCTTTCTAATTCCCCTCAGCTCAGAACAGCGGGAGGAGTGAGAGAGGAGAAGGAGTCAAGGGGGGCGCTGGAGGATGATGAGAGTGAAGGACTCATGTTTTCACACCAAAGGGAGGGAGGCAGGCGGGTGGGCTGAGGGAGCGTCTCTATGTGCTCTGCTGTCAGCCCGAAGACCCCCGACGCGGCGATGCCTAAGAGTAACAATATACATGAAAACATTCCAACGGGACAGTAGTATCTCTGAAAAGTCTTCGCTGTTTATCGAGGGGTATAATTCAGAAAAACACAACGCAAAAACGTCAGAACAGATGGTATGTTTTGGTCTGGACTGGGCCGGGTCCAAGGCCCGCTTCTTTAAGAAGAAACAGTAGGAAACAAAGGACAGACGGAGAGAAGGAGGGAGAGGTTTCACTTCATCAAACGTTTTGGCGAACTATCTTTTACTACTATATATTATCTTTACAGTGACATCACCGGTTCTGACCACAACGCACACGGACCGCTTCCACGACCGACTCCAGCGAGCAAAAGTCGCCCATTAAACGCCGAGCTTTGGACACAAACGTCTAGATGTCTGTAATTTGAGGTTCTTTGATGACTAAAGCTCCGGATTGTTCTCACCGTAACTAAACGCCATTCTTATAACGCCAAAAAAACAAACGCAGGAGTCGCAGCTTTGTGTTTTTCTGGTTTACTTGTGAGATGTTTGGAGACGTGCTACCTCCTTCTCGGTAGGCCTAGTTTCATCAAACTAGGCCTCCCGGCGCCGATCCATCGCCGCACCTCTAATACAGACACATAGTTTCAAACCGTGTTCCCTGGTTCTGACGCCACCAAATCAGACGCTACGAGGTTTGTACTGGTGGATTTTAAGAGAGCGCTCAAACGCAGAAGGGCTTCAGGTACTGGATCATAAATGAGTTGAGGTTCTGCCTCTGTAGAAGCGACCCGTGGGTTTTTTTTCTCCTTTATCACAAAATTCTGTACCAGCTCAAACATGATCTTAATGAAACCCGCATAAACCCTGATTAAGGTTTAGCAACATTTATCGACCCTGGACCTCACCCCCGCCGTCGACCATGATCGGTTCTGAAACCCAGTTTGTTCTTTCTCAAGTATAACCGGTCCTGAAGCGAGTGTCTGATATTCTCCTCCTGCACAGGTCTGGATCCAATAAACTGTCATTTAACTCTGGGTCTGGAACAGATTCACATGAAGGGCTGGGGTCCTCTTCTTCTCTGCCGCCTCTCATAGCCCCTTTCTGTCCTACTGGGTGGGGCCCTGCCCCCCCACGCTGGCCTTTACCCCTTGACTCTCCCGCCCTGACGGCCACTACACACTGAGCCCTAACCTCCGCAACCTCCAAACACCCCTTCATCTGGTTCTGTTTGCCCATCCCGCCGCACCCTCCCCAAAGAAACAGGAAATAGCTGGAGAGTTTGTGGGCCCGTTTCCCTGGGGGCGGAATTAACAGGTGCACCAGTGTTTGTCTCAACTTCTCCCCATTACCACTGGATAATGGGAATAATAAATACGTGGAGGCCAGGTGGCGTCCACACTTCCACGTCACTCCCCCCCCCACTTCTGAGTTTTCTCTCTTCTGCTTCATCTCCGTGGGCCTCAGAACCGAGGAATGTGTAAATAAGGTAGTTTTTTTATACGTTATTTAGTCAGGAGGCCATACTAGTAGTACCCCCAACAGATTCCACCTCGTATCGGCGATCATGCGGAACGTCAACATATTTCCTTCCCAACAGTTGGCATGGAAAGAAGGGAATCCTTCCAAGGTAATTATTGTCTTATTTCTATCTCCCTCCGTGCCCAGGGTGCACATTAGAAAAGTCAAACCCGTTTTACCACGCTCTGAGGGCACCCAGGGGACAGCGAAAATAATCTGATTTGTAGATCTAGTGCCCCAGTGAAACCGTTCCAGATCCAGAAAGTGACGAGAGAGAAGAAAAATCATTCTTCCTGTCTTACATCGCACCTGATCCCTCCATCCCTCCATTCATTAATCCTGACTAATTAGAATAAAGGCTTGATTCTAGAACTTCTTAATCAGCAATCAACGTGTGAAGAACCTCACTCCGGATTCTCCTCACGCGTCATGGGTCAGCCATCTTAGTGGCGAGATTTTTCGCTGAGTTGGCGGCAGTCTTCGTGTTAGGGGTCTTGTTCTGGCCCAAGACCAAGACCCAGACCCATCCTCGGACCCAGTGTCATTAGTTTGAGCATACTTTCACTCACTTCAGTTTTTATTTTCTTGCATAATCCTGTAGAGTAAAAAACACAATTCCTTTGGTTTATGTAAATATCTGATTAATTATAGGAGAATAAAAAAAACACAGGATATTGTTCTGTAGAGCGTTTAAAATAAACCAGCCACTGTTAGCTTCTTAAGCAGGCTAATAAAATATATATGTCATAGAAGATGCTGACATAAGCACACACTAGCATATCTGTGTTAGCCTGCCAAAAAAAGCTGGCATATATGTTAGCTTCCATAGCATGCAAATTAGCTCATCCATGCTAATTTGTTCAATTAGCATGTCCCACCGTGTGTTAAGTTTCTGCGCTGTTTACCACATTTTAAGTAGTTATTATTTAGTGTATAACAAGCTCTACGTTGATTTAAGACTGCTCCTTTATGTCACTGATTCCTCGACATTATCTGGTTTATTTTTCAGTTACAGTCATTAAAAATGTAAATGATTATATATATATTATTACACTAAACTCTTCAAGCTTAAACATTTTGATCCGTGTTGTTTAATAATCAAACGAAACCATTAAAGCTCATTTCTTCCTTTAGTTTTTTTACCCAGTGACTCTTTCTTTGCATGAAGGAGCTACTGTTGATCTCGGTGGTCTCGGTTTGCCGAAGCCCCTCTCTCCCCTAATTGGCTGCCACTTTCTCCCGGCTGCCATTAAAGCAGGTAGAGCTGCCATCTTCTTCTCGTATTACCTGGGACCCCCCTTAAGTGAGCCATCAAATTGGGTAATAGCAGGAGAGAGGCAGTTTAATGGCGCTGGGGGTCGTCCTGGAGGGTCGAAGGTGGGAGGTCAAATGTTGCCATAATCCCAGGCTCCAGGTTCGCTTCATAAATAAGAGCTCAGCAGCTGGGAGGAGAGCGGGGGGGTAATTGATTTGAAGGCGGGGGGGGTATATATCACCTGAGAGGGAAGCGGAGTTGACAGCCATCCGACGGTATATAACCGTGGTTGGATTAGCACCTCCGCCTTGGGAGTCTGTGGAAAGAGGCATTATGGGAGATTTTTAACTCCTCGGAATAAAATGATTTTCGCCATTAAGTTGTCTGTCTGTCCGTCTGCCTGTCTGCCTGCCTGTCTGTCTGCGGAGGACCAGGTGCTCACTGTTTGCAGCAGCAGTTGAGTTTATTGACGGCGCTCCATTTCATTTCTCAGACAGGTAACATGAGCCGCGCTCTTTTCTGGGAACAAGCAGTGAGAAAAGTTTGAGTGACTGTAAAATAAAGAGCAAAGAAAACCGTAGAAAAAGAAACGTTAGTGTGTGTGTGTGTGTGTGTGTGTGTGTGTGTGTGTGTGTGTGTGTGTGTGTGTGTGTGTGTGTGTGTGTGTGTGTGTGTGTGTGTGTGAGTGAGAGAGAGAGTGTGTGTGACAGAGAGAACGAGAGAGAGAGTGTTTTTGTTTGAGTGTGTGTGTGTGAGAGTGTATGTGTGCATGTTTGTGTGTGTGTATTTTTGTGCGTGTATGCAAGTGTATGTGTGTGTGTGTGTGTTTGTGTGTACATGTGTGTGTTTTATGTGCGTGTTTGTGTGCGTGCGTATGTATGTGTGCGTGTTTGTGTGTGTGTGTGTGCGCGTGTTTATGTGTGCGTGTTCGTATGCGTGCGTATGTATGTGTGCGTGTTTGTGTGTGTGTGTGTATATTTGTTTGTGTGTGTGTGAGCGTGTGTTTGTGTGAGAGAGTATGTATGTGTGCGTGTTTGTGTGTTTGCGTGTTTATGTGTGCGTGTTCGTATGCGTGCGTATGTATGTGTGCGTGTTTGTGTGTGTGTGTACATGTTTGTGTTTGTGTGTGTGTGTGTATATTTGTTTGTGTGTGTGTGAGCGTGTGTTTGTGTGAGAGAGTGTGTATGTGTGCGTGTTTGTGTGTTTGCGTATGTATGTGTGCGTGTTTGTGTGTGTGTGTGTACATGTTTGTGTGTGTGTGTGTACATGTGTGTGTGTGTGTGTGTACATGTGTGTGGGAGAGAAAGATGTCAGATTCCAACTATTCAGCCACGTTGTGCAGCCAGCCCCCTCCCTGAGGACCGACATGTCTGTGATTACAGTTTATGTATCACTGGCTTTTCTTGCTCTACACTACATTCATCACGCAGCCTGATTCCGGCCCAGCGCCCGCTCCCAGACAACAAATGACGTACCGCCAGAGTCACATTCCTGCACTTGTTTGCATTGATAAACAGGCTTTGATTGGCAGAACAATCTCACAGACAGACCCGAGACCCGCAGGATATCAGCAGCGAGCGAGCGAGTGAGTTTCCTGTATAGACAGGAAGTGAGGGCTTTTATGAGGGCAGTGCATTGATTTCCTAGCGTGCCAGGTCTGGGAGTGCGGAGAAAAGCGCGGCTTCCTGTCGAGAAGAATGCCACGCCAGCTCTCCGACTCCCTACTGCTGCCGGGGCGAGAGAAAGCGCTCCACTGCTGCCCTCCGTCCTGCTTTCTCATCAGACAGCAGCCCCCGGGAGAAAAAGGAGAATTTGTTCTATTCCCATTAGAAGAAAGTCCATCTTTCATGGACTAGCTAGACGCTCCAGTACCTGGAATCATAAGGGGGAATAAGAAACCGATGGACTTTACTCCCTCTGGCACCCGGGCTTCATCAGGGTGATGGTTCTGTCTGCAGGTTTATCACCAGTATCATCACAATCGTTCCCCTCACAGTTACTCACTGATTGATTGACGTGACGTGTCTCCATTGTTCTTCTCGAACACAGGTCAGAGGTCGCGGCAAAGTACCTGACGGCTGTGAGATCCCGCTCCGTTTCCCCTCCCCCACGTTTTGCACACAGCTCAGGTGATGTACGGGGAAGAAGGGAGAATAAAAGCCATAATAAAACGAAAGTGAAAATAAGAAGTTGAAACTCCAAAGAGTTGGGTGGGCTGTTTCCGTGCTGCTGAGATGCGTCCCTTTCCACTCCCTCAAATATACATATTTGTGTATGTGTGTATATATATATATATATATATATATATATATATATATATATATATATATATATATATATATATACACACACTTATTTATAAATGTATATATGATGTATATTATATACACATATATACACAAATATGTATATTTATATATGTATATATATATAATATGTGTTTATATATATATATATAATATATAAACCTATATATATCTGTGTATATATAGGTTTATATGTGTGTGATTATATATATACATATATATATATATATATTTATGCTCATATTGTATTTATTTTCTTTTATATTATTTGGTTGATTTTGTAGAGGAATTATATTAAAAGTTCCAGGATGTTTAATTTTAACCCTTTAATATCTTCACCATGAAAAAAAAAAATTAAATAATTATTTCTTACCATATTTTTTTTCTTTTAACATTTTACAATTTAATAACTTTGAAACACAAAGGCAAAAAAATCCCTCAAATTGTTTCGTCAATCATGTTTTTTTTTAAAAACAACTCATATGTTATGTTTTATTTTACTTAATCTTTTGTAAAAGTATGTTTTTGAAAACCATTTTACTTGGGGTTTTTTTTCCGGTTGTATCAAGTTACATAATTCCGTTAAATCCTTACAGGCTTTAAATATGCCCAAACTTTCTCAATAGCCGTGTTTACTGCCTCCCCCTCTGTGGCCCTTTGACCTGTGGTGTCCTGCAGGGCCCCGCCCTCGGCCCCTTACTGTATATCATATACATGCTGCCAGTGGGTCGTATTATAAACATGTTCTGTCACGCTGTTCTGTGAGAAGAATCAAAATGGGTTCAACCAAACCGTTGAGCAGGACATGAAAGGGTAGTGCATTATAAATTAAATGTATTATTATTATTATTATTATTATTAAGTTTACGCAACGTAAAAACTTAATAAACCTAATGTGTCCAAAGTCCCCGAGTAATTATGTGAAACAGTGGACTCCAGATTCCCCCACTAAGAGTCATGTTTATGATTCTGCTGGAATCAAGTCGTCCTGCTTCGGTCTTCAGACGTCGGTTGTTATTATGAAAATAACAACGCTGGATTATTCTCGCAATAACACGATTTACACACTCAGACCTTCATGCGGTCAGAAACATGAGGTCATCTTAGGGCTCTACTTTGGGTTCAATAATTCTCTCAGCCATAATATCTAATGTGTGTTGTATGTGTGTGTATGTGTGTTTGTGTTTGTGTATTTGTGTGAGAGTGTGTGTGTGTGTATGTGTGTCTGTGTGTCGTTATTGTGTGTGAAATGAAAGCTTCCAGAAGGAAAAGGGAGGAAGAAACATCCAAACATCAGAGTTGTGTATATAAAATATAAAATTCTTCTGTATTTATGTGTGTATCTGTGTATGTATCTGTGTGTGTTTGTGTATATATGTGTGTATCTGTGTGTATGTGTGTATTTGTGTGTATATGTATGTATGTGTGTATCTGTGTGTGTGTATGTGTGTATATGTGTATATATGTGTGTATCTGGATGTGTGTGTGTGTGTATATGTATGTATGTGTGTGTGTGTGTGTGTATCTGTGTGTGTATGTGTGTATGTGTGTGTGTATCTGTGTATGTATGTGTGCGTGTGTGTGTGTGGGTATATGTGTGTGTATCTGTGTGTGTGTGTGTGTGTATATGTATGTGTGTATCTGTGTGTGTATGTGTGTGTGTGTGTATATGTGTGTATCTGTGTGTGTATATGTATGTATATGTGTGTATCTGTATGTGTGTGTTTATGTGTGTATATGTGTGTGTGTGTGTGTGTATATGTATGTATATGTGTGTGTATATGTGTGTATCTGTATGTGTGTGTGTATCTGTATGTGTATGTATGTGTGTGTGTATGTATCTGTGTGTGTGTGTATATGTGTGTGTGTGTGTGTGTGTGTGTATGTGTGTATATGTATGTATATGTGTACGTGTGTATATGTGTGTATATGCGTGTGTATGTATGTGTGTGTGTGTGTGTGTGTGTGTGTGTGTATGTGTATGTATGTGTGTGTGTGTTTGTGTGTATATGTGTGTATATGCGTGTGTATGTATGTGTGTGTGTGTATGTATGTGTGTGTGTGTGTGTGTGTGTGTATGTGTATGTATGTGTGTTTGTGTGCGTGTGTGTGTGTGTGTGTGTGTGTGTGTGTGTGTGTATGTATCTGTGTGTGTGTGGGTGTGTGTGTATGTATGTATGTGTGTGTGTGTGTGTGTGAGACAGCTGATGTCGGGGTGAGGTCGTCTGACTAGAGACCAGATTCCTGCAGTAAGTGAGTTAAAGCCCTGCTTTAGTTTCAGGTAGGAGGTTTTCAGCAGGAGAGATGGAGAAAGTGAAGTAGAATTCCTCCACATTAGGACATCCTGTACTAAGTCTGTTCCCCTGAGACCTCCTCCATCCTTCTTTCCCTGCTCCCTCACTCCCCTCTCTCCCTACCTCCTACTCCTCCCTCTCTATTTCTTAATACTTCTCGTCTTCCCCTCCCCTTCTTCCCTCCATCCCACTCTCCCTCACCTTCTTATCTGGTTGCATCTCTCCCTCCCTCCATCTTTCTCTTTTCACCCGTCGTCCAGGGCCCAAAGCCTCCTACTCCTCCTCCTCCTCCTCCTCTTCCTCCTCCCCGGCAGCTCCTCCATGTTAGCCGGTGGTCTTTCACCGAGTCCCGGAAGGTTGGCTTGTATTCGGATCATCCACCAGACCCAGAACCGCGTAGAACATCGAGTGTCGCCGCGAGGCCGGGTCACCTCTTCATCATCTTCATCTGTGCACAGATGAAGAACAGCATCTTTATTATCTGCTTGGCTGCGTTCCAGCGAGGCCCCGGCGTCTCGTCAAGGAAGTCGCTCCGTATGTGGTGATTGGCTGTTTACATTCTCCGAGCTCCTCGCAGCCCACTCATCCCCTCCCCGTCCCTCAGGTCAGGGGTGAGGGGTCAGAGGTGAAAGGCGAGTTGCGGGCTGCCTCTCCTGGAGGAGAGGAGCTGGTGTCGGAGGTCCCCCCCCTCCCCCTGCACAGCCCTTCAGCTTAGTCTGAGAGGAGAGAAGCCTCCTCCTCCTCCTCCTCCTCCTCCTCCTCCTCCCCTTGCGCACATCTGGCTGCCCCCAGATCGCTCATTTGGAGGGAAAACAAGAATGTTTTTATTTCCCAGGAGAGAAGAAGAACTCCAGAGTGAAACCTCAGAGTTAAAACACGGAGAGGCATCCTGGGCCCTCACACAGGCCGCCATCGCCGCCGCGCCGCGATGGTCAAGAGTTTCTCCACTGCTTCTCACACTCTCTGAGACTCTGTCCACGCTTCAGAACGCTCAAACCCAGACCTCACGCTCTCTGCGAAAGTATTCAACCCACGGCTCTCGCTCTGACTATTAGGGTTTCGCAACAAACCTCGGAGCTATTTTCGATCCCAGATTAAACGGCCCAGTTACATGGACTGAAGCCATGTGGACTGATATGGTCTGAACGCTCGCGTCCTCACGTCTTTTTACAGGAGGCCGTCTTCTCACCCGTGTCCGTTCGCTTTTTAAAGGGCTGTTCGCTTTTTATTCGCCGCACGATCACGCCCAAACTGCAGATTTCCATGACGGACACGGCATGGGTCGGGAAAGAACCCTTTTAGAGGTCCAGTGTGTCGGAGTTACGGAGTGTTGGATAATGATTCACATTAATTGGTCCACAATCATTTGAAATAAATCCAAAGTTATTTTATCAGCGTAGAAGGAGACCCTTTAATTGTACAGAGGGGGCGGGTCGTCCTCAGACCTTTTGTTAGCATGAACATCAGCTAGCTACTGTTAATAATAAGTCTTAAACCGTAAGCACTTTGTAAACATACATGACAACAATGGGAAACGGTTTTCTCAGGCCCTGGAAGCAATAAAACACTTACACAATGCTGAACAAATAATAACGTTTGTAACACTCCATGGAAGCTCTCACCGACGGTTTTACACACTAAATAACTAAATACAGTTTCTAAATATATCTATGGGCAGGAAACTCATCGTTGGACGGATACTAGTTGAAGATGATGCTTTTATTTTGAAAATTGAAGGAAGCTGTAGATTCTCCTGCATGCTGGGAAATTATATCACTGAAAAATAAGTTTAAAAAATTTAGTTTTTAGCTTGTAATTAGTGAATAAAAATGACGTTTAACTATATTATACTCTTGTTTTGACTCAAAATCAACTTAAAATGTTTTCCCTCCTTTTGTTTTTTATATAATATTTACATTTTTGCACATTTTTCTTCTTCTAAAAAAAAAAAAAAAAAAATCCTATTTTCTTCACCACCTCATAAATTTCACCTGTGAAGATTTATAAAGTTCCCAACTATTTAAAAGCGACACTAATCTAGATTTAAGACCATTACGACTTTGAAATCATATTCCAGCGTCACATTTAAGCGTTTTAAGATGAAATCTCTTCTTCACGTCAATGAAAATACCAAATTTGAGCTTTTGAGATATTTTCCGGATTCTTTGACCGAACGAAACGTTGAACTGCCTGAAAACAAATCCGTGTATTTCAGTGAAACGTCACTGGTTCCGAGATCGTGTCTTAAATCAGGTGCGATAAGATACTTTGACTAGATATTACACAAACACTCCTGATAAGATTTAGAGTTTTTGCTGGGAGATGAAGAGGTGAGCTCTTCGCCACAAGCCACTGATTCTTTCGCAATGCACCTTTAAATTGTGATACATATCTGGATAGGTTTACAAATCCTGGAATTTTCAGGACTTTCTGCAGTATTGCACAGTGTTTCGTCATTTTCCCCTGGTTTCACCAGACCAAATGAAATGCCCTGAAGGGGCAGAGAATGTGTCAGGCAGGAGAAAATAGACTTATTTAGGATTGTTGACCCAAATATCAATGAGTGACTTCATTTATTTGTACAGAAAGTGATAAAAATGTGTTTTTTGTAGTGAATTCAAGACGTCTTTTATGTTAGAAATGTGTAATATGAGTCTCCAGCATTTGGAAGCTGCTAACTTCTACATGCTGGGCGATTAGCATAGTTAGCATAAAATAGAACAATCGCAGTTGTGGACAGTGTTTCTGTGACTGTTTGTCTTATTTAGGTGATTATTCTAGTGGGTTGGGAAAATAATGAAGATGCCTAAATCAATTTAAATGACCATTTAATCAAAAAGTGATCATTTTTTAATTTTTTATTCCCAGATTTCTGGTTCTGATGTTTTTTCAGGCGATTTTGAGATTAATTCAAATGCTTAATATAGATGACCTGCATTTCAGCACGGGTGGTCCGAACTGGTTCAGGACCCTAAGGAACATTTCAGCGATCAAAACCAAGGCTAATTTCACTCATTTGAAAGTCAAATCCTGTAAAAGTGACTGAGTTTGAAAAAATGCCTCTTTTGGATTAAAATATTGTTTTGAATTTTGAAGAGAAAAAAAAAGAAGCTGAATTTCTAATATAAACTGTAGAATTTGGTAAAAACTGTTTTTATTTCAGAATAAAGGATATCGTTGCTCACATCGGTTCTCTTTGTCTCAGCGCCGCTCTGAATGTTCCACATTAAGTTAAAGGTTGTTGTCCCTGATTAATAGTGACAAAGTAAATACTCAGCTGACATGTTTAAATGATATTTCTTCAACCAAAACCTCATCTCTCACAAACCTGGACGTATTAGACGAAGGAAATGAACATCGGGTCAAAGTCAGGCGATTTATCTACATCCTGATATCATCAGGAGGAGTTCTGTGCTGCTGTCGCTCTTCAGTCCAGTTCAGCCTGCTCCAGACACTGATTATGTGTTCTTTAGAAATGAACCGCTTGGCTAAAAGCTTAGCTAGTTAACGTGCGTTAACGTGCGCCCAGAGCGACTCCTCTGGACTCCACGTCGTGACGGTGGTCAGACATGGCTTGTTGTTTTAACGTCCCAGAACCTTATCAATAAGCCAATTTCTTACATTTACAAGCAGCCTGCGACCTTCTGACTCCCACAGAGAGACGCTCCGCCGTGGAAGCTCTGTGACGCTGCTGACGCTCTGGTGCGCTCATGCATGCACAGCTGTGCTCTATTACAGCCGTGTACAGTAGCCATCTCTCCACCCCTCGCCCCCCGGCCCTCTCTGTGACTGTTATTGGAAATGTAGCGCTGCTACGGGTGCAAGCTTATGTGGATTTATATGACACAGGTGCACGCTGTGGAAAGACACACACACACACACACGCACACAAACACACACACACGCACACACACGCACACACACACACTCATCAGGAGGCACACGAGTGGAACGGCCCGCAAAGACTAGATCTCATGTCAGCCAATTAATGTCTACACCACTCACAAGTCACAACACTTCTCAGACGTAGACACACACACATCTACACACACTGGTACACACACACATCTACACACACTGGTACACACACACATCTACACACACTGAGACACACACACGTCTACACACTGAGACACACACACACATCTACAAACACTGGTACACGAACACATATGCACACACACACACACGTACACAAACCCATAAACACACACATAGACACACATGTACACATATATACACACATATTCATATATATACACACACATATATATATACACACATACACATAAACACACTCACACACACACACGTATATATACACACATACACATATACACACTCACACATATATACACACACACATATACACACACACACATATACACACTCACACACACACACGTATATATACACACATACACATATAAACACTCACACACTCACACATATATACACACACACACACATATACACACACACATACACATATACACACACACACACACGTATATATACACACACACATATACATATACACACTCACACACACACACGTATATATACACATATATACACACACACATATATACACACACATACACACTCACACACACACACGTATATATACACACATACACATATAAACACTCACACACTCACACATATATACACACACACACATATACACACACACATACACACGTATATATACACACATACACATATACACACTCACACATATATACACACACACATATACACACACACACATATACACACTCACACACACACACGTATATATACACACATACACATATAAACACTCACACACTCACACATATATACACACACACACACATATACACACACACATACATATACACACACACACACACGTATATATACACACACACATATACATATACACACTCACACACACACACGTATATATACACATATATACACACACACATATATACACACACATACACACTCACACTCACACACGTATATATACACACATACACATATAAACACTCACACACTCACACATATATACACACACACACATATACACACACACATACACATATACACACACACACACACGTATATATACACACACACACATATACATATACACACTCACACATATACACACACACACATATACACACACACACATATATACATACACATATACACACACACACACACGTATATATACACACATACACACACACACATATACACACACACACATATATACATACACATATACACACACACACACGTATATATACACACATACACACACACACACACACACACACACGTGTCTGGACCACTTACAGCTGTATTCAAACCGGGCTGAAAGTATCACCCGGCTCTTCCTGCCTCTGCTGACCCGGTTAACCTCGTCTGATTCTGATTTTTGACTTTGCATATTGAATATGACAAAAATGTCTTTAATTTTAACTCAATATATTTTTGCCTTGAACGTCTAGATCTCTCCTTTGGTTCTGGGAATATGCCAGGCATTTCCTCCGTGCGCGATCCCAGTTTTCCAATAAGATGGAGGCCGGAGGTATGCGCCGGGGCGGGCCGGGTCCGCTTTCGCTCTGGCGTTCCTGGATGGCCTAGCGGAGGCAGGAATACCGCGGGTACGGTTTCCCTCTGGAAAACAAATATATTCTGAGAAAGGAGAGACGGAATCCCAACAAAGTGATGAAGTCTGTTTAAGATTCTAGCCACGTAGACTAAACGTCAGTACCTGTGAAGTCCGCCGGGTTCACCGGCAGTTCTACCAGCTGGTGTTTCTGTCAGCTGGTTCCTTCATTTTAAAGCGCTGTAGAAAGTTATTTTTAGTTTTTTTTATAAAACTTTATTGAGATGTAAACAGCAAAAATTGTAGCTTTAGTTCATATTTAACGGATCATTAGCTGATCTGTTGAATCGGGCCTGATCATGTCTGGTATTGTACTGGGTCCATTTGGCGAGAAGAGCAGAACATCTCCAGAACTGCAGTTCTGGTTGGATGCTCCTGGTCTCCAGTGGGGAGAACCCACCAAAGCGGTCTAGGGAGTTAGAACCAGTGAACCGGTCTTTGGAGCCCGGTCCTTCTTGATGTGTCTGAGGCTAGTGGTCCGACCCACTGGTTCTGATAGGAAGGTGCCTGAACTCAAACCGCAGCTATGTCAGCTGTATTGTGCGGTATCCGATACCACGCCGTTGGTCATAATGTTATGGCTGACCGTTTTCAATCCAGTCATGCGTCTAACGTTGTTCAAGATTTAAAAAAAACCTGTTTTGTCTTTTCTAACTTTCTTTCCCAGCCAATAAGGAAAATGTGGAAAAATGATTTCTGTACATATTTAATTATGCGGAACATTAATTTAATACCTAAGACACTAAAAACGTGGCATAAAATGACACATCGTTTGGTCAAGCATGTTTTTTAACAGTAAAAAAAATATATATGAAATCATTTAACGACTAAATTTTGTATTTCATGGAAAATAGTCTCGACTCAACTTTCTGGTAAAGCCTGTTTTTGTAAGTCACATAATTCTGTTTAGTAATTACTTGCATAGATTAATATCTATGTCCTTATAGCCACAGTTAATGACTCTTTGACCTGTGGTGTCCCTCAGGGCTTCGTCTTTGGCCCCTTAACATATACATAAATGCCACTGGATCGCATAATAAACATTTTCCTGTTAGAAACAGACACTCAAAATGAGCTCAACCAAAACCGTTGACTAGGACATTATGAACGCTTCTTAAAAAAAGAGAGAATCCATTTAGAGGTGATAAAATGCGGCGTTTTCCTTCAATCTTCCTCGCGGCCTCGTCATCTCCTACTGGACTGTGTGTTTGAATTAATATGTGGATCTCCAGCAGAAAACGTCGAAACCCTTGACCTAGAGAGATGGCTGCTGTACGCTCACATGTGGTAATGGCGTGTTAGACATGTGTATCTCGTCAGCCCATCCTGTCTGATCTTCATCCCACTATATTGAAGAGCAGAGGGCAGCGAGGCTCGCTGAGCACCACATGGTACTGATTTAGCCCGTTAGTGCTGATCGCGGCTTTAATGAACAAGCAGGTTGTACGTCAGGTGTGTGTGTGTGTGTGTGTGTGTGTGTGTGTGTGTGTGTGTGTGTGTGTGTGTGTCACATGGGCGAGGTTATGTTGCTTGAGGTTGTTTGAGGGTCTACATCTGGATTTGAGGAGAGGAATTAGGGGCAGGAATGTGTTTAAACACCCCAAAATACAGCAGCATCTACACTGAAGATTAGTCTGGAGTCGTGCAGCAGACGTCCGCCCGCGCTGCAGACGACATTTCAAACGTGTAATAGCTGAGCACATGCTGCCGTCTGCGACAGCGAAAGGATATCTCAGAAAAGTCCCCAATCCCCTGCGTCGGGTCAAACAATCTCCCTGATTGACCTCTTTAAATGAAACGACCTCCTCAAGTCCATTCATAGGCACCGACTTTAGACTAAAACCGGATCAGTGGTTGAGAAATGATGCCGCGAAAACATTTGGCGATAAAGCTCCCCCTAGTGTCTTTGGTCAGTAGTTAAAATACGATGGATACAAGTTCGAGCTCCTGGAGTCGATTCATAGGCACCAAATTCGGACTAAGTCGGACCAAACTTTAGGAAGTTGTGTCAGAAAAACTGTTTATTTTGAATTAAAGCTCCCCCTAGTGAGTGAAACCCACTTTAAAAGTGCAACACCATATAAACTAGATCGATCTCCTCGACTCGATTTGTATGCACCAAATTTTGACTAAAATAAATGTTTGGAGATTAAAGCTCCCCCTTGTGTCCGAAAGATACGACCGACATTTCCAAAAATCAGTCCAGTGGTTCCTTTTACTGATATCTATGGAATAAAAAGTTTAAAAATGATCCATGAAGACAAGTTATGTCCGGTAAACAGTGTTTTTTATAACAATCTGTTCTGCTGCCCCTCATCTGTGGAATGCCCTCCCTGACCATCTGAGGGCTCCACAGACGACTCACACATTTAAAAAAGGTCTTAAAACTTTCCTTTTGAGCAGAACCTATAACTTTAATTAACATTGCTGCTTTTTGGTCAGGTTTTTATATAGTTATTATTTAATTTTTTAGTAATGCTTTTATCCTCTTTTACTTTGTAGCACTTTGGGATTTGATCCAAATGTAAAGTACGTTATAAATTAAATGTATTATTATTATTATTATTATTATTTTTCTGGAAAAAAAAAAAAAGCGCCCCCTAGTGAGTTAAATATAAATAAAATAAATTTCCTCGAGGTGGATTCATTTGCGCCAAATTTGTACAGAATGGGACCAACTTTTGTGAAAGAAAGGTTCGACACTTTTGGACATAATACTCCCTCTAGTATCAGAAATATATATCCAAATCTTCCCAAAATCAATACAGTTCTTCCTCCCACTAAGGTCTTTGTGGGTAGAAAGTTTGAAAATAATCCATGACATAATATTTGAGTTATCGCGCTATAGAATCTTCAGTGTATGCATAAATGATGATTCCATAATATAATCGGAATAATCATAAAACTGACTTACAGCTTTCTCGTGGTACAACGCCGCCGAACCATCACACCTTTGTCCTTCCCATTTCTTCCAACATCACTATTTTACTAGTAACCCAGAATGCTAAGACTCCTATGAGTCACGACTGCTGAGGAGTGATTCCTCTCCTAAAAAGTAAAAGCAGCAGTAAAACATTATCTTACGCAATTATGGTTAAAAGAAGAAAGAAACAACCCAGCATTAAATAGACGAAAATTTTTTCTTCTTTTTTTAAAAGAAAATCTCATTTGCCGCCGCAAGGCCAGAAATTAAAGGTTGTTTTCCCAAGCTATTAAGGAATATTGAGTCCGTGCTGATGCGTGTCGACGCTGGCGCCCTGGGGTGCCGCTACGGTTGCCCGTAAACTTAACACGAGTAACGTTGTTAATTCAGGTATAGAAAACGGTTTACGGAAGCCTTTTAGCAGGAAGGTAACCGCGCGTTCAACTGCGAGCTGTCACCACACCTGTATGATGTCACCACCGCAGGTGTTTCTCTCTCAGCTCCTTTGTGTTTATCTGATCTTGGCCGTGCACGCCTGTTTTGGATCATATTTTAAAATAGCTGCGTGGGTGAGCTTGGAGAGACAGAGGAACATAGTGTAGATGGTTATCGCTGCCTTCTAATCGCTGCCATGTGCTTTTATGGCCACTTGTTTTATTTGCTAAGACCATTGGAATCCCAGCAATTAGCCTCCCTCACATTTTACACACGGACCCTCTTGTTCGTCACATAAACTGTCCCACTGAAAGGAGACCCGGTCCAGCTCCAGACTCTCAGCTGGGCTTTTACTGCTTCTGAGCTGGACCTGCTCACCCCGGTGGTCCGCAAGCCTGGGAACTAGCTGCTCTGCTTAGACACACACATATGTACACAGTTACCTACACAACAAGGGGAAAACTCAACCGGGATCATATTTCCTTTGTTCAAAACGATCTCCTTTGATTTGTGTTTTCGTAGAAGGCCGATAGTGAGTTTCTGTTTAATTAAGCGTGGATTATTATTTTTTGCCTAATTGGCTTTTAATGAGGTTTTAACTCAAGTATATGAAAGAGCCGGTCTGGTACTGTACCACCCACCTGCAAGGTCCACTCAAGGTTAACCTCTACAAGATCTACATCTTTGCTCCCTTCACCCCCCGCCCTCCCTCATGCTAAAATGGGCTGTGATGGCGGAATAAGTATGGAATACACTTCTGACAGTCGTGAACTTTGTCCTTCACTTCGTAAAGACTACTCGGAGTTTTATTTCCAAAACCACGTGGTCATCCTTGAAAACAAGGATCTCAGACCTTTTGTTCGGAAAAACAGGAGATGGAATAAAGCGTCAACGCCGACCAGGTTGTTCCGCTGCGTAAAGTCGGAGGCGGACTTTTTGTTCTGAACCAGCTTTAACCTTTTCAACACTTTGCTGTAGTAGGTCTTCAGGAGGGATCGGACATCGTGGGCTAAACCTCACATGGCCCTTTCGTTGGTTCACAACTTGTCTTTCCATAGAGCACTTTAGTAGGTTCTAACCACTGCGGACTTGGAATCGAGTCAATTCCTCTTCCTCAATTGATCAGAAGACAGGATTTTTCTTCATCAGCCCCTGACGAGGTCATGTCATCTGTCACGAAAATGACAACTGAAAGTAATAAATGAAAATGCATTGAAGTTACCCGGCACTTCCTTGTTTTTCATTCCCCATCTAGTATCTCCTCTCTGGTATTTCCCTCTCCAAAAAAGCCGACTTTTTTTCCGGGATGTTGAATTCGATATCGTTCAGGTCTACGGTAACTTCCTTGTCGTACATCTTTTTAAGGCCAAAAAAGCTGTACGACAACTTGCTGCTTTTATTGTATTTGAACGTTATCCCAAAACCGCTGTCAATCACCGGAATAGTTTGTAAGGTGTTAGAAAAAGTTGTTCACGCTTCACAAACAAGAATTAGTCTCAGTCATTTTTACCTAATTAGAAACTGGGTTCACCACCAAAATAAAAGTCATAAACCAACACAATGTGAAAGCCTGTTTAACATGGAATTCTATAATAGAATATATCAGAAAACAAATTCTTAAAAGGAACTTCTGATGGTGTTTCGCATTCTTGACCGGGACCAGATCTTGACATTTCCTTGAATCTCACATCAGCTGTTCTATGCTAGAACCTTTAAGAGAAATGGATGTAGCTTTGGCCTGGGGAAAAGGCTCGTCACCGTGGCACCCAACCATCGCAGAGTGGTTTGACCCGTATCCACCAACACTAATATTTACGAGTCAGAGTTGATGGACAAATCTCTGCCCCTCCCCTCCAGGCGTACAGCTGTATCCTGTTCCTGTTGGCCGATGGAATATCAAGTCCATTCCTCTGACAACCAAGATGGTTCACCCTGTTATCATTCATTATAGTAAAATTTAGATCCTTATATAAGCTTTGAACCTCCTTTATTGGATATTTTTCCCCCACAGTGCCGGCTCGTTTTCTCTGTCTTTCGTTAAACCCTCAATTGACCCAAGTTTACACCAGTCTTGGCCAAGGGCTTTGATTTCTCTTCCTCAACAGCTTCCCGTGTTTGTTCCGGGAGATACAGAAGCTGAGGTTTCTAGGGGTTCCTAAGGGAATCCAGGGCAAGATTCACTCCTTGACCAGGGTCCTGTAAGTCTGTGGTATGCTTATTGCCCAGGGTTCTCCAGGATTGTAGCATCCTTATTGCCTGGGGTTCCCTAGGACTGTGGTACACTTCTTGCCCAGGGTTCTCTTGAACGGTGGTGAACTTGTTGCCATTTGTTCTATAGGATTGTGTTACACTTCTTGTACAAGGTCCTCTACGATTTTGGTGCACTTCTTGCCAATTGTGTTCTAGGACTGGTCCCCTTGTTGTACAAGGCTCTATTGGATTTTGGTGAAGTTCCTGCCCATTATTCTCTAGGATTGAGTACCCTTTGCCCGTTGGTCTATAGGACTGTGGTATTCTTATTGCCCATTGTTCTCTAGGACTCTGTTACACTTGACCAGGGCTCTCTAAGGTTTGGTCCTCTTACTGACCAGGGCTCTCTAAGGTTCGGTCCTCTTACTGACCAGGGCTCTCTAAGGTTCGGTCCTCTTACTGACCAGGGCTCTCTAAGGTTCGGTACTCTTACTGACCAGGGCTCTCTAAGGTTCGGTACTCTTACTGACCAGGGCTTTCTAAGGTTCGGTACTCTTACTGACCAGGGTTATCTAAGATTTGGTACTCTAATTGGCCAGCTGTTCCCCAGGACTGTGGTACTACTATTGCCCATTGTTCTCTATGGGGTACATTTTTTGCCCAGGGTTCTCCTGCATCTCACCAGACCAAATCTCTGTGTGCTGATTAGCTGTTCCAATTGGCGTGTTGCTTTTTTCTAAAACAAAAATATCATTGTTTTAGTAAGAACGAGTAATGTCACGACATGTTATTTTGAATTCAGGCCTGCAGTCTTCTCATAATGGCAGATTGATCTCAGATAGTTCTAGCTATCAGCCGTTAATTACACGAGGATTAGCACAAACGTCAATTGTGTTCGACGAGGAAGTGTGCCAGCCGCTTTGATCCGCTTCACCCCATCAGTTGAGGCTTGTGAGAGGTGGAGGTGAGCTTTCATGACACCATCATGCTGGATTTGAAGGCCTTGGAGAGTGCAAGTTCCAATTATGGGCTGTGATTGAAAATATGTAGGGTGATTTACAGCACAAAAATTAAAAACCCTGTGGAACGCTGAGGGAAAAAAAAACCCGTAATGGTTTGTGTCTGAGTATTCTAAACATATTATAACACATACAGACAAGCCTTTTATGAGCGTAATGAAACATAAAGAGGAATTGTCTTGTTGCATAAGTGCCTGAGTCAAACTGCTGCCTCCCTCTGAGTCTAAACTGTTATCATATCAAAACAAAGGATTCTTTGAATATCTAGATTCAGGGAAACACCCTCAGGCCAATTGTGTGTATGATAGGAAGGAAAATATTTCCCACAAAGTCTCAGCGAGTGCGCCTGGGGGAAATTCAAAACACTCTTGTCGTTTGTTCTGTATGGCGCTCCCTGCCAACAGTCGCTAGCCATACAAGAAGTGCTTTTGTTACTTGTGTTTTGTTTTTTGTTTTTTCTTTGCATGTTTGCATCCACTGCTGTGAGGGAACCATTTTTGGTGTTGGATGTCGCTTTTATTCGAACGTTTCGAGCTTTTTGCACAATAACATGCTGTATATAAACAGAGCGTGTGTGTGTGTGTGTTTTTCTATGTGTGTGTGCGCGTTATGTTTGTGAAAGAAAAAGCGAATGAGTGTCAGATTTTCTTTTCGTATTACATACCTGGGATCACACTGGCTCTATTGTTCAGAGGCTGGTTCCAGAGATGAATTGTTTAAAGTTTTCAGTAAAGACTTCATGCATTGGTTGACAGTATATGTATTTATATATATATGGAGTTTTTTTTATGTTTATGGTGTGTGTGTGTGTGTGTGCGTGCAGGTGAATGGTTTCATTACTCCGAATATTTATTCATGCTCAAACGACTAAATGCTGGAAAGTCATGGCTGCCGATGCCAAAGCATTTGGCCAGCAGCACCAAATGAAATATTAAGAGGTTCCTCAGATTTATGCAGCAAAACTGAGAGTTTGACAGAAGTTTCACTCGACCGTGATGAGGAACAATGAGCTCTCTGGATCAAATTTGCTAGTATACACAGGCTGCCATGCACTAAATGCGTGACCACCCACCTGTTTTGCTGCCCAACCACTAACCTTTCCTTTCAGATGTGTCGGAGCCTGTTCCACAAACCTTAACCAAGTCTCGGCAGGAGCGTCCTGCAAAACAGATTACAAGCTGGTGTATCCTCTGGCTACACAATTACTCATATCAGAGCACCAGCCCGGGTTCCCTATGAGTTACGATTGCGGTGAAAGATTCTGCAGTTCACCGCGTACATCCAATGCCAATGTTCGCTGCCAGTGTAGGAAATAGTAAACCTTTCCATGTAGGAAGGTGTCAGTAATGGTGTAGACGTTGTGGCAATGAATCAGCATGCTAAATTTCACGGAGGATTGATGTTCGAGTCCCCTTTCATAGTTTTTTTTCTTTCACCATTGGCTCGTTTGTTTTTTTTTGTCAGCAGCGTTATGCAAAACGCTCTGCATGGATTTCCCAGAATCCATTAAATGTTGCTAGACGTCCAGAAATGTTTCGTTCTCTATCAACATGGGCTTATTCTCTAATTACTCAAAAACTAGAGAGACCGTTTCCATGAAACTTTGTAGACATCGGAAGGACATCGGTAAATTAAGCTAAACCACAGAGTTGACTTCCACCGTGTCATAACGAACCATTCTAAAGGTTCTCCATGACACTAAGTTGTACGGTTGGGCGATTTAATGTCAAAAAGATTGCGATCCCGATTTAGATGTAAATGAAATCTCATTTATGAAACAAAACGATTGTACCGCATTTTAATTCATGACATAAACTGTAGCAAAACCAGCGATTCTTTTTCGACACGAATGCCGGGCCCGGCCCTTTAAGAGGGCGACTATTGGGTATCTCTGTTGTGGGGGATTTTGGGAGTTGTGATCCGTTGTTATGTATAACCACAGCTGCTTGCCCCAGGACTCCGATCTTTATTGAAGTGTAGAGCGAGTCAGTAGTAAGGCTATGTAGTGGTTCTGGATCGTAAAAAGAAAATGCCCCATTTTGTGCTTCAGAATTTGTCCGGACATTTAGCTAACTACCTTAGCTTAGATAGAGCTAAGGGAGTGAATGTGAGGATTTGGATGGAGATATTCTTATATATATTCTTTTTTCTACTGTTCCGCCACTTTCCCTGAAAATAATGCAAAGATTGATGGAATAAAACAGACATCTTCAGAGGGTTTGTGTCCACCACTGTCTTCAGTTTGCTGGAGATCCGTGGAACTATCCGATTAAAGTATATTCGTCCGTTTGTTTTTGTATCCGAATAACATGTACAGCTAGAAATCTGCTACTACCTCCAAAGAAGTTGCTGATTCTTAATCATTCGAATCCGTATTCATCCTCATTTATGGATGTGCAGCAACATGTGAACACAGGATGAACGTTTATGATGTGAACTTTATGACATTTTTAAGGTCTTACTAAATTAGACACGTAAAAACAGGAACCTGACATTTATTGTCTCCACTGAGAAGCTCATGTTCTCACCTGTTTGTCTTGGTTCAAATTACTCTGCAAAACTAATGCAACCATTTCCACAAAACTCTGTGGCTCGGTGGGACAGTGTTCTGGAAAGAACCCACTGAGTATTGGTGTGCTGACGGCCCGGTCCAGCAGATTCATTACTTTGCATTTTTGACAGGCTATTTTTCTTTTCCTCATTTTCCATTAATTCTCAGGAAATAATCCATGAATAAAAGACATCATTCCGGGCTTACGGTGTCAGGGTCCATGTGGTTCAGACCCAAACAATAACGCAGAATCTTCTGGGTCCAAATGCGTGTTTGTCGGGGGGTAATCGTCATTTAGACGTTATTATGTTAAGGGCTGGACAAACGTGTCAGACTGCAGCGCCTGGGTTGAGGTTGGCACTCTCCGGAATCCCGTTCTACTTTCTTTTGTAACCGGACTCGTTATCTTTCCCAACCGTACTTCAATAACACAGTGATATTAAAGACATCCATCACTCCAAAGGTTAGCACATTTGAAGTTTGGGAACTTAACCCAACGCAGTCTGGGGTTCTGCAGGAACTTCCAATATCAACACACTATCTCGCATAAACGCCTAACTCAACATTTAGATTATTGGTAAAACGGCAAAAAAAACGGTGGCTTCCAATAAACCCCGATAAAAGGTCTGCGACATTCTAGCCTCTTTTCTTTCAGACGTCCACATTTACATTCACTGTAAACAACGAGGACAAGGACGCGAAAGCGTTTGTTTTATGAAACAGACGAAGACGAGGGAATCAACGAAGGAGAAACTTCTTGATGGAAACAAAGACCCCCGTCCAACGTTTTGTAACATCTGCTCAAAAAATATAAGGGGCCCGGTTAATTTTCAAGAAAAAACTTGGTTGCAAGTAAACAGGTTTGTTTTTCTCACTCAGCCCCGGCTTTCTCAGCAGGAAGTGGGCCGTCCTCTGAGATGGAGACTTCCTCTAGTGACTCCCACTGCAGCTCCACAGGAAGAGCAGGAGCAGAAAACGCGAGGGCAGAGTTAGTGCACCCTCAGGCACCATCAGTCCGATGGATCCATTTAGTCCGGAGATGGCGGGAGGAGAGAGAGAGAGAGGGCCGAGGAAAGTTGAGTCCGAATGTGGGAGAGGTATGAGGAGAAGAAGAGATGCAGAAATGTGTTTTTTTGCGGTAGACCACATTTGGATTTGATATAGTCACAATATTGCTCGAAGCTCTCCGATGGGTTGGTGCTCAGTTTGTTCCTGAAGCACATTCTTCAGCTATTTGTGGAGGCTGCTCTCAAAGTCATCCCTGAGGTGTCTGAGAGGTTTTCACTTCAGCTGCTCTGATTGCCTCATACAGACGCGGAGACTTGGGGTACATCAAAGCCCACCGGTGCGTCTCTTACAGACCAGCAGGCGTAACTTCTGATGAAGCATGGAGGCTTTTTGGTAGAGGCGAGGCTTCAGGGGTCTTCCCCGTCAGCTGGGTTACCTTCACACGGCTACTGTACAACCTTTACTTGTCACACCTTTATGATGGGGTCAGAGTTCAAACTATGGGAACCTCTCCCGAGAACATTTGACGTTGCCATATGGGAAGAATTTGCAGAGGTCAGCATGAACCTCTTTTTTAAAAAAAAAAAAAAAAAACGCTTGATTTCCCATGTACCCCTCTGGGTGCTGGACTGCAGAACTAAGAGCTACGAGAAAACTGAGTTCCAGCTGGAAAACTCCAATACAAACATCCCTCTCTCTCTCCATCTCTCTCTCTCTCTCTCTCTCTCTCTCTCTCTCTCTCTCTCTCTCTCTCTCTCTCTCATAGCATCTGTTTCCTATGCCCGACATGTGGAGACACGGCGTTCAATATTCACACACTCTCCACTGTTTACACCACCCTGTTCGGAAACACACACCTCTGATGGGCTCGGACCTCATGTCTGCGTGGGAGGCGGGTGTGCGTGTGTTTGTGTTTGCGTGGCCATGGAGTGACCATGAGGAATGTTTTGATGGCGCTGACGGGTAATCTCGTGTCCTCTCAGTGTCGTCTGGCCCTGACTCGCCGAGTTAAATACTGATGTTATCAGCGGGGATGCGGCCCTCATCTGATGCACCGTCTCTGCTCAGCGCCGCAGCGGCGTTTGTTTTGTAGGTCCGTGACCGCTCTGTAATACGCTGTGGCGAGCTTTAGGGCTCTAGTGCAAGAAACAAGTGAACTCTTGAACCAGGAAGTGCTTTTTATCAGCACAAGTCAACTCACAGCGCAGAACACAATCATCGCAATGCATGCTGGGAGAGCTCCACCCACAAATCCCCCCCATATGAGAATTGTTGTGTCATCCGATTAACTTGTAGCTCCTCCCCTTAAACATCATAACAGTACAGATTTAACGGAGTATAGTTTACCGGTCCTTCTCATTCATTCACTCTTTCATTTTCTTATTCGGGGTCGGGTCGCGGTGGCAGCCCGTCAAGAAGGGATAAAAAGACATCCCTCTCCCCAGCAACACTCTCCAGCTCATCCCGGGGGATCCCGAGGCAGATGGAGGTATGGAGGTCCCTCCAGTCAGCTCTGGGTCTACCTCGGGGTCTCCTCCCAGTTGGGATTGGACAGAAAAAACCTCCAGAGGGAGGCGTGCTGATCGGATCCCCCAAACCACATCGGCTGGCGCCGATCGGCCGGTACTTCTGTCCGTCCATAATTGTTCTGTCCGGAGACTATCTCACCAATTATACTTTATATTCTAGCTTCTTCAGACTTTACAAGTGAACCCATCTGCCGAAACATTAAAACCACCTGCCTAATGTTGTGTGAGTCGCACTTTAGATGTCGTAACAACTCTGCCGTGTTTGTTCCTTCTATCAGAACCAGCAGGAACTTTTTCAGGAATTGTTGTGGCAGTAGTTTTTCAAACTAGCCTTCACTCATAATGACCCAGTTAACCGCTTGTCCCTCCTTAGACCACCCTGGTTGGTTCTAACCACTGCAGACCAGGAACACCCAACAAGACCTGCAGTTCTGGAGAGAATTCTAGCCATCACAGTTTGGTCGTTCGGATTCTCACGGTTGACCATTTGTCCGACACAAAATATTAGACCCACCGTTAAATTTGTATTAATCTATAAACTTTCCCCTTTAAAAATGTTTTGACGGCGACTTTTCTGTAGCATTTCTCCCAAACAACAAACGATACTGTTCTGACTCGACAAAGTTCTGTGGGACCGATGCCGCTTCTGCTCTGCTGGCTGCTAATTAAAAACAATTATGAGAAAGTGCTTGATTATAAAGATGATAGAATATTATCAGCTTTGCTCAAAGGCATTTTTAACATCATTCATACCTTTACAAATATATACATTAAACCGTTCTGGTGAATTTCCTGCACATACAATTACATTTAGACACTATTGGTATTCTTCCCTCACTTATAGCTTATCCCAGGTTTTTGTTTTCTCCGTTGTGTATTTTGTGTACTTCCTGCTCTTCCTTTCATCTATCTATCTTTTCTCTATCTTTTCATTTTGTGAAGAATGAAGTTTTATCTTCTGGTTAATTTTAACTGCAAACGTTCACCAAAGAGCCTTTTAGGTTAAATGGACTTTTAGAAAGAAAAAAATAAAATCTTTGGATTAGACGATTAAACTAACGAACATTTCAATCGATTAATCAAAAAAAAATAACGATTGTTCCTTTTTTTTCTTGATAAATACGATCGTTATTTTTTAGTGGCGACCATGTTTTCAGTAAGTAGAAACAATATCTGGATGCAGGGCGTGATGAGGGTAACGAACGATCTGAAAGCGGCTTATTATTATTCATATTCATCTTTATTAGTGAATGTCGCTCCCTCTCTTCGCTCGAACACCGCCGCCGGAGCGAGCCGATGAAGGCGGGGTCGACCCACGTGTGAATCCCACTCGTTGAAAGCGAAAAAATAACCAGACGCGTCGGTAATTCTGTTGACAGACACGAGTGAAAATACCTTCTTCACCGCCGTAGGTATTTCAGACAGGAGAAGAAACGTATTCAAGAGCTCGTACACGCTAAACCAAAAGTATTTTTTCTGTCAACTGAATTTAACTTAAACTGTGTTTAGTGACGCTGATTTACACCGGAGGAAACTAAAATCTACTCCCTCCCAAAATCAACATGCACACGTGTTTACTCTCCGTCAGCACCCGTCCAAAACCATAACAGTTGTAAATCATATTTAAATGAAGGACTTCATTAACATGCGCCATTTTTTTTATCCCCCCGCCGCGAGGGAAACGAGGAGGGAGGGGCGTCTGTCCGTCCTTAACGTTCCGTTTCCACAGCAGAACTCCGACTAAACAGTTCGGTATCTTTTCTCAAAAGCTTCAACAAACAACAACAGAAGCCTGAAATGGTACCTTTAAGTAATATAAGTCTGTTTCTTTATTCTGTTTCCACGACAACAACTTTTTTTTTAAATTCCGTTCTGGTTCCTGGATCAGATCTCAAACCTTATTCATTATTTTAATACACGGATTAACCCTTTAAAGAAATCTCCAATGGAAAAATCATTTCTATGCTTATTTTATTAATTATCTATTATGATAGAAACTCAAAATTTACTTTATAATGAAATGTATTTTTGACTTTTGACTGGTTTTAAAGAGAGAAAAAGAAAGAAATCGTACTTATGGGATGTTTTCACGATGAAAATAACTTTAATTGTATCATAATGTTTGTTTTCCAACAAATAAACGTCAGTTTTAACACGTTTAACTCTCCGTACCTTTACTTTAAAGGGACGACTCAGCCGTTTTTGAGAAAAATGATTTGACCTTTATGCGACTTTTTAATCGTAGGATGAAGTTACGTGATTCTGTTCAGTCGATCCTCACATGCTATCACGCACAGATGGAGATGTTTAGGATTATTCTCAGACGTCATCTCCTCCAGTTCTCTGTTGGCGTTATGGAAATCACCCAGACTGCAGAGACGCTCCCACTCAGACTCAGTGACTCATAACGAGCGCCGCCAAACGCTTGAGCCGGACGTCCAAGTGTTAACGTGACTTTTACTATGTAGGAACTTTAATTTCTTTAATTTTGAGGGTTTTTTTAGGTTATTTTTTTTTTATTTGTGTGGTTTCAGATTGAATATAATCAGATTTTGGTTCTTGAAGGGAATTTCTAGGCGTTATTAGTTTTCTTGTTTAATTTTGATCGGATATGTAAATAACAGCAGCAACTTAAATAACTTTCTAACGGTAACGGAACGCACCCCCAACCGGGGGAAATCTGGGTGTTTCATGCTTTTTGGAGGTTATTTCATTTCCTGATATCAGATATACTGAAAATCTTATATTTCTGATTTTGTCTCTTTACATAGAAAACATATATAAAAAATAACTTTTTAATCTCTTTAATCTCCTCTTTGGTCATTCTTCATGTCACATCTTCCTCCTGTGTTTTTATTTATTCATCTTCTGCACCAGGCGGGGATGTTTCAGCGACTTTAAAAAAAAAAACATCAGGTGATCCCTGATAGCTGATTTAAAAAAAAAAAAAAAAAAAATTCCCACAGGAAACAGCCTGTGTCAGCGCGCGTTTCAGGAAACACGCCTTTCGCGCGGCTCCTGCAGCTCCTGCTGCGGCGGACAGATAACGTCGGTGAATCAATAGCCGCGCCGGAGATAAACGGATTTTATCTGTTTTTCAAATATTATGTTGTTCTCATTTCATGTTTTGTCAAAATAACGAACGCAGAGTTTCTCAGCGGTCCCCAGAGGAAACCCTGAACATCTCACAACCCCGTCGCCTCCTCACTGACGCGTTATCCGTGTTGTCTCAGCGCTTCAGCGAAGCCCCAAACCCTCGTCTGACGGCGCCGCTTCTAGAAGGTTCTGGTGACAAACCATCGACAGTCTGACCTTAACGCCGCCACGACTTCTTTGAAGCAATAATTGGTATAACTATTATAAATACTATTATGAAATACAATTTTAATGATGAACACTTAACTGAAACCTTTAATGTCAAACCTTTAGGGTCAAAATAAATAAAATCCAGAAAAAGTCCCCAACCCCCAGCGTTGTACAAGTAATCGCCCTGATTGAACTCCTCAAATGAAATGAGGAGTTACTACCGGACAACAATGTCTTTTTGGTGAGTTAGTTCAAATATGGAGTATTATGTGTGTCATGTGACCCAACTTGGACTAAATCGGATCAACGGTTGCAAAATGATTGCCTCTAAACAGTGGAAGGTTTATGAGGGTATAAATATGAGTAAAAAGTCCGTGAGATAGTTTTTGAGGCATCTTGTTAACATAATCATTTCTCGGAGTTCAGCTCATCCGCCCAGGAGCAGTGGGCGGAGCCTGTAAAGTGCAGGTTGGGGGTTCAAGGTCTTGTTCAAGCACCCAAACCGCCAATCTTCCTGTTGGGGGTCCATCGCTCTACCTCTGAGCTACAGCTGAGTGTTTGCGAAATACTTACTTGTGTTTCAGACTTACGTTTAAAAATCCTGTTTCCATGGAAACAAACTAAATTAGAATGAGTAGAATGTTTAATAAGAAGGACAAACTGATGAAAACATCTGATTCTAATACACCGCTAAGAATAGATATTATCTTCGGGACTTTTTTGAAGCGCCGCTGAG
>JBBDHG010000348.1:537500-622500 GCA_037951165.1 Lophius americanus
CCCGACTGTTGATGAAAGTCGTCCCAGGAGTGGACCACCGCCTTTCTAGTCTTTGATCTTTTCCCCGACGTTTAGCCAAACCAGTGACCTTTTCAGCTCCAGAGCCCTGACACGGATAAAAGAGGGCCGACAATCTTCCATTATTTCTTGTTTTGAACTTGATTAGGCTGATTTTGCAGACTTAATACGCAGCTAATTTCCCATTTTCCCCAATTTTGTTTTGTACTTTCCACCAAAAGAAGGCTAATCTTGTCACAATAAGACATTGTTTGCTGTCATTGTGTACTCATCAGCGAGATGGGATAGGGGAAAAAACCCGCTAGCAGTATTTCTTCAAACCCGTCACAATGGTGCGAGTGAAGATTCACCCGGGACACAGATGTGTCCCTAGAAAATAGTGTCAGGGAGAAGTTATCCATGCTAACTCGACATTGACATTCGGTCTTTGCAACAATAGAACGCAGCCAGCACCATCTTTGGATGCAGAGGCTGACTTTTGGTATTATTTGTGGTTATATTGAAATGAAACTGCCCCCTCGTGAATTCAAACCTTAAAAATGTTGGAATGTCACTTTATATTTTCTCTCCGATAATCATCATTTAGATTTATTCCACCTGTGGGATCCAGTGGAGGAAGGATTCTGCCAGTAAAATGCTTGGGACTCGTTGTGATGTACTAAAATCTCCCCCCGGTCTGTCATCTGTCTGGGACAGATCCTCCTCTGAGGTCCACCAAATCACCTGACCCTCCGCCAGCAGGACACGGTGAAACAGACGCCGCCGAGGTGTGGCGGTCTCCGCGTCACTGCCAACCGTTTCACAGCGGCGTGCGTCTCCGCGTGCGTACGCGGTGAAGTCAGACTGTAAATTTAGCCCGTCTTCAACCGGACGTCCAGACAGCCCGTCTGAAGAAGAACGACGCTGCAGTCTCTGACTTTTTTGGTCAAAACACAACAGGGAGAGAGGGGAGGGAAGGCGGGGGAGTCAAATATGTGTGTGTGTGTGTGTGTGTGTGTGCGGGGAGCGTTAATAATTTCAGCCATCTCTAAAAATAGGGTCTCCGTTAGAGAAAAAAGCTGCTCTGCTGAAAATCACAGCTCCGTAGAAGCCGTTTGGATGATGTGTGCTCCCCGAGGTGGAGCCTGGGAAAGTTAGCTGTGTGTACTAGTGTGTGCGTGAGTGTGAAGTCAGACCTAAAGTGAATGATTGAGCTTCTTAGTCATACCTACGCAGAGTCGCCGTCAGTTTCCGGCTGATAGGGCCTCGTCTGCTCCGAGCCGGTTGCCCGCCTGGCCTCTTTGAGCCCACTTTCATTTGCCCCGGTTTGGTCCGGTTCGCTCCGTCTTGACTGACTCATGATTTTTGCCAGATCCACCCCGGCACTTCACTGACTCACTCCGGCGTCATCAGGGATTATGGGATGCAGGCAGACATTTAAAAACAAAACAAAAAAAAAAAAACCCAAATCATTCTATGAGAAGAAAATGTTTGTTTTTAAGCTTGAATCGATTCACAAAAAAGGAAAAAGTCTTCAGTCCAACTTTCTCAACTCAGGATCTTGTGGAATGTCGGCCCACCAGGTTCCATTTCACCAGCTTGACAGGCCAACTTACAACCATCTACTTTTGGAGTCTCGAGGTCATCAGGGACTCTTCTGAGTCTCGTTCACCAACACTTTCCACTCGACGCGTTGGAAGTGGCGGCCCAATCTCCGCCAGGCTTCCCGGCCAGTACACTGTCCCGGTTCTGTCCCGGTTAACGTCAGGTTCACTCCCAAGACAGACGAGACGATGAACCTCATCACGTTTAACGCCTAACTCAAGATTAAGATGCTTATAACAGGACAACGTTTCTTCAAATAGAATGTCTTTACTCCTTAAAATAAGGTTAATAAATATATTAGTTGGACCTTGGTACCGGTTCAAACTGTACCGATCGATCTCAGAGCATCGTGTACAACCTCGCATTTACCCGCCATCATGGTTTCCCGCCGGTTTCACCGAATGTGGCCTTCATGCTTCTCGGGATTGATCTGTGGTTTGACTACACAACAACCCTGTAATATTTGATCAGAGAATTAAATCAACCACTAATTTGACGCTGATCAACGCCGCGCGTGTCGAGTTTCCAAAAGGCTTTTTTTGATACTCGATACCATTGAAATAGCGGCGAGGATTAACACCGCATCATGAGAAGCCACGGCGGAGAGACCCGATCCAGCAGACGTGTATCGGCGTGCCTCTGGCTGTCAAAACGTTTGCGCCGATGTGGATTTGTGTGTCGGCGCTGTCGGCGGAGCGGTGCACTTGTTATGCGATATGTTGTCTGGAGAGGCAGGCAGCACTCGAAGCAGCTCGTTCAAGAGATGCCACTTTGTATATTGATATCGACAGGCTGCCTGTCAGCGGCCGGAGGGGGGGGTGTGGGTTTGTGTACGAGAAGGTGTCTGTTACCTGCCGTACAGTGTTCACAGAACAAAAGCATCCTTTGAGTCTCGGAGGAGGCTGTCAGACTTGTGCATTCTTCTCTAATCCGGTGTTTAGGATTATCCTGCCACGTCATGGAATGCTGTCCAACATGCAGACAGATGGACACATTGTGCCGTCAGTCGTCCACATGACAACCATAACCCACGTGTAGAACTGACATCAATAGGTGGGTTTACGTGGACAGCCTCATTCCGAATTAGATTCGGAAGAGACGCCTAATCGGACCCTTTCCGAAAAGAAAAGAAAAGGCCCTTTCTGACTGAAATCTCATTCCTCTGCAAGTGTTTTAAGGGAAGCCTGTCCGATAGCCAGTCGCTGCATGTAAACGTTGTTTGGAAAGCTCTTTGTTTGACTTGTATCTGCGTATGCCCGGCGTCCTGAGGTGATGCTCCGGCTGAGTTTTTCGGGACCCCGACTTTTAAGGGACATAATATTGCGAATGATGCTGAAAGAACCAAAAGCGCCTCCGTTGAGACTTTAAGGAAACACGTGTTGAACTGTTAACCCTAGAATCAGATGCCCGCCACGATCCGCATCTCAACTGAGGAGATTCTGTCGCACCCGAGTTTCTGTTTGGAATCAGTCCAGACTCCCTGGTTGGTTGCCAGTTAGCTCTGTTGAAGGGTGGGGCACCGTCCAGGAAGAAGGAGCCAGGAATGTTTTTATAACCTTTCTTAGTGTGGCCTGACATGCGACAGCTGGCATGCATTTTGGAACGGACCCCAACTCCTCCAAAAAAAATTTTTTAAATCGAAACGTGAAATTTATCGGACTCAGCTTCATACTCAGAATATTAAAACGCGATTTAACATAAACAGCAGTAGTAGTATCGATTTTATTTGTTCCCATTTGTAGTGATTACGACTTCTTATGTATATTGCAAGTAAGTCACATAGTCGTTAGGTAATTTTCCTTTATCATTTATTCTTTCCCTTGAAGAGCAGAACAAACACGTTCTTCCACCTTGCACCACACTAGATCCCTTTGTAGTTTATTTTTAGAGCCAGGCATTGTTCTGGTGTTTCCATTCGCGTACTTTACTATTGTCAGACACCTGGGACAGGAAACCAGCCACCATACTGGTAGAGTCAGGTATGCCACCCCTATCAGTCATGATACTGACGGAGCCTGTTAGGCTTTAAAGGGATAGTCATTATTAAAATAGACTTGCCCTTCTGAAGAAACGAAAACTACATTCTTAATAGATCTAAACTCAAAATAGTCACCTCATCCAGCCACCCTCTGAAGGGAGCTTCCCTCACCTGGTTGTATATGTGACCTCATTCTCTTGGTCGGTACAGACTCCCCAAGTTTGAAGAGAGCTGGAACGTAGATCTGCTGGTTAATTGAGAGCGTTGCTTCCTGACTCGCCTCGTAAAGACGCTAAACCTTCACGAACGCTTCACCAGCGCACGTTCCATTTTCCAATCACTCGTGAAGAAGCTGCTGCCCCAAGGTTCTTGAGCTCCTAAGGGTGTGTCTATGGAATAGTTGATCTCAAAACGTTTATCATTAGCAGAGTTAATCCGGGCCAAAGGGATTTCCTCTACTGCGTCACAGAAGCCGTCATGGTTGCTGGTCCCCCTGATGACGTGGACAATTTCCCGGTTTCTACCCGACTTCTTGCCATATGTCACTAAACGGGGTCGGTTCTTGCCCCCAACAGCCCTGAACAGGACGGTGAATGGATGAATGACTGCAGGGGAGTTAATGTACCAGTGAACCCATTCACGACTTCTTTGTTCCTTTGGTTCTATCGTTGTCTCATGATGTAAAAACAGCAGATATTTTGATTTGTACTGTTGGAATTGAGTTTGTGTCACAGAGAATCAGCATTTGTTGCATACATGTTTTAAACCGCCACTGTTGATTCATTCTTTTTGCCTTCATTATTCTGTGTGGTGTGCTATTGAGCTGAGAAACAGATCATCAGAAGTCTCAGTATCTTTATATGGAAAAGATTGCATTTAAACTTTACCCCAGTTTTTTTTTTTTTAAAAACTAAAACTAAAACAGGAACGAAGATTGAAATCTGTGTGGGAGAGTGTGGAGGAAGTAACCCTGCTCAGTTTTTTTCATTCTTTGAATACTTGTGATGCAAGTAAACCTGACTGTAATTAGAAATATGAGGGGATTAAATATAGCCTTCCATAAACGTGGCTGCAGTACTCCGCAGATGTCTGAGGTCATCGCTGGCAGAGCCTAGGTTATTCTCCAGCAGTCTCAATACTATGCGTCTAATCTCAGTGCAAGATGGCTGCCCACGATTACTCCTGTGTCCGGGTCCTAGCCCCCCTTTGATGGATGTGGGTCCGAAAGGGACCAGCTGATAACGCCAACTCCTGGCCCCGTTTGAGCCGAGCGTGACGTTAGACTGTGATATTCCCGTGTCTGAGCGCATGAATGTCTTCAATCACAGCGGCCTCGTTAATCTCGCTCCTATCAGCGGTATGAGGTGGGGCCGGCGGGCCCCGCGCTGCTCCGATTCGCGGCTTCCCTCTAGGTCACGCCACAACAAGAGACGATTTCTCCTTATTTTTCAGGCTTTAACATTCTTGCCTTGCCTTGCAGCTGCGTAAGCGTTCCTGAGAGCAGAGCCGAGGAGCTCTTCAGCTAGTAATGATCTGGAAAAGCCAACTCTGGTGGAGCTGTGCGGCGGTGAAGACATGAACCTCTGAGCGCTACCGTCAGGGACCGTGGTGAATTCTGTGGAAACACACCGCTGGAAAAGACGCAGGGATTCTGACTCAGGCGGTTCTTATGTGCTTCGATATTTAAGGCGTCCATATGTTGCTGTCTTGAAATTAAAAAATCACATTTGTTATAGCAACCAAAAAAGTTGGGGAAATGATGGCTGCCCATCCTTCGTGTTCACACAATAACTCAGAAACTGTTTATTGGATCATTCTCAAATTTTATAACCACATAGACCTTACTGCGAGGAAGAAGTGGATTGATTTTGGGAAAGATCCTTTACATATTTCAGACACTAGGGGAGCTCCATCTCCAAAAGTTTTCAGGCCATAATTTCTCAACGTGGGGAGTAGCCCGTACAATGCAGAGGATGGTGGGCCTTTCAGGGACGTGTGTGTGTGTGTGTGTGTGTGTGTGTGTGTGTGTGTGTGTGTGTGTGTGTGTGTGTGTGTGTGTGTGTGTGTGTGTGTGTGTGTGTGTTTGTGGAACACTGGGGTTAAGGGCATTAGCAGCGGTTGATGAATTTTTTGCTGCCATAATGGCGGCTCCATTAAATGTTACTGTGAGCGATTCCACACATCGGCTGTAGTCAAGCAGTCAGACACGAAGGGCCGAGGGGCTGTAACAGAACAGGACGCTGGGGGGACGGGCGAGGCAAGGAGATGATTTCTAAACAGGCTTACCAATCATCCAGGTTAGCGTTGGTTCACTGCCCCCCCCCGAGTCGGCCAGTTGTTGGCACCGTTAGGTCACTCCAGTCCACCAGGGGGAGCTGTATAATCTGATTGTTTGAGTTCATGCCTTCAAGGTGAAGCCGGGTGAAGTTTCCTCGTCTTGGGTTCCTGATCCCAGCCCGTCTGATCAACACCTCGGTGTGATCACGGGCCTGTGGGTCAAGTTCAACAGTAAACATTCAGTTGTTGTGGGAGTATTGAGCGATGCACAGATGCTGTGTTCTCCATCGTATGGATATGCACAGAGCACCCTCAGCCATAACATTCAAACCGCTGACGGGCGAAGTCATAATAAGACAGAGTCACCCGTCGGCGGGAGGGATATATTAGGCAGCAACATCAACACTTTGCCCTGGAGTTGATGCTGGAAGCAGGAAAAATAAACACGCATTAGGAATGTCGTGACTTTGTAAAGGACCGAATGATGACTAAATGATTGGGTTAGAGATCAGAACTACAGGTGTGGCTGTGTGGTTCTGGTTTGCTGTGGATGGTATCCAGCAAAGTGGTTTAAGGAGGGACAAACGGTGAACCGAAGGGTGGTTGATGTGTTTGGACGGCATGTTGTCTGAACCCCCAGAAGAGCTAGATGTATACAATATTATTCAAGTGGTTTTAATGTTATGGCTGATAGATATATGTCCAAGTCCGTGCATCTTCCTCAGACAGAGTGTTCGCTTTGAGGTCACTTTTCTGTTTTTTTGGGACGTCGGAGCATCTGGAGACTTGGATTACGTCCGACCAGCTGCATGGAACCCTTTTCCTTTTTCAGTTTTTTTTTTTCTTCCCTTTTCACCCAAGTCCTCGTCTTCCTCAGGTGCTGCAACTTTTTTTATTTCTTTTTCTTTCGCTTTGAAGCTCCAGGAATAAATCGTTGGTTAAGAAATTTCACCCAACTTTCCGTCAGCGTGAGGTTGAACAGATGTCGCCATAGTTTTCATTTTTTGGGTGAACCGTCCCTTTAAGCTGTGGTCTGCAGTGCTGTTTGATAATCCTTCAGGGGTTCGTGAAGTGTTGGTGCGTGGAGAAGCACACATGCAGTCGTCGGTGTCGGTGCCGAGACGACTGATCTGAGTCAGCAGGCCGCCTCGGGTTTTGCACCGGGGATTTTCCCGCTGCCTCGTAGCAACGATGTCATCTATCTGTGTCACATGATGGCGGTAACGGCCGAGAAGACACAGACAAAGACAAACGCTCGAGTTCTTTCTTTTATTCAAGCTGTAAAGGAAAGCGGATGGATTCGCTGTCATGGTGACCCCATCACAAGAGTCAGCCGCCATTTTCCCCAGGGATGAAGGCGGAGTTAAAGGAAGGTTCAGAGCCAATCTAAACACGGATTCCGTAGCTTTACGTCGAGCGGTGAACATTTATTTGTTATAATGACGCCTGTCATTCCGTTTAAATGCTTTAATTAAAGACGCCTGTCATTCCGTTTAAATGCTTTAATTAAAGACGCCTGTCATTCCGTTTAAATGCTTTAATTAATTTACAGGTTCTATCAGTTTTTTCATAAGAAGTAGAGAAAAAGTGAAAATCAGACGTAAAGATAAAATAATAAGCCGACTTTGTCAGACTATCTGCTGGTGTTTTTGTCTGTTTATTGATCCCCCCCGGTTTGTTTCAGTACTACGGACAGCGTCACACCTTCACACGAACCCCCTCGTCTGTTCAGCCGGAGATTATTATAGTTATTACTTAGTAATAACAGAACACAATTATTAAACCATCATCAGAAAGGTTCTCCAACATCGACAGCGCCTGTGTGAACACACACACACACACACACACACAATCTAAATCCATAAATCTACCAAACTGCATGAAGAACCGGTCCAAGCCGGACTAAACCCCTGCAAACCCGATCACTACCAACCACATCATCACTTCAGTAGACCATCTTCAGAAGAAGGAAGTTGGTCCCTTGGTCTCACCAGTAGCACACGCTGCCAAAATCAACAGAAATTCCAGAAGAGGGTCATCACAACAGTCTGGGGGGGATTACAGATCCACAAATCTGCATTGGAACAATAGTGGCACTGCAGAGAACTGGACCACCGTCTAGATTCCTCTAAGACCTCGCTGAAGCCTCATTCAGGAAGTCTCAAAAGATCAAAAGAACACATCCAAGAAGTAACAGGCCTCTCTCACCTCCATAAAGGTCAGAGGTCATGGCTCCAATGACGAGGAGAAAGAACATGAAGGCTCGTATGAATTTCCTCCACGACCCTCAGAGCTTCTTGGAGAATCTTCTCTGGACCGATGAGAGGAAAGTTGGACTGTTTGAAGACAGGGGTCCCGGTCCATCTGGTGGAAACCAAACAGAGCATTTCACCAGAAGAACATCAGATCCACGGTCAAACCATGAAGGTGGAAGTGGACTGTGGTGGAGCTGATCTGCTGTTTCAGGACCAGGACGACTCGCCATCACGGAGGGAAACAGGAATTCTGCTCTCTAGCAGAACATTCTGGAGGCCAAAGTCAGGTCATCAGTCCGAACTCAAGCAGAGGACTATAAAGAGCAATTCTTAAATGCTCAGAAGGAATAAAATCAAAGTTCTGGAGGGGTATCGTCAGAGTCTGGACCTGAACCCAGTTGAGATGCTGTGGTGGGACCTGGAAAGATCAGTTCACGCTCCAATGTGGCTCCACTGAAGCGGTTCTGTAGAGAAGAGTGGGCCAAAATTCCATCACACTGATGTCAGAGACTGACCTCCAGTTATTGGAAGCATTTGGTATCAGATTACATTTTGCCTTATTAAATAATTTCTCTGTCTATTTAGCTTCCTTTTATTTATTTCTTCTTTGGTTCAAAGGTCCGACAAAGTCCAGTTTGAGATAAACACAAGAATAGTTGAAATCAGGAGGAGCTCCAATACTTTTCCACAGAGCTGTTCTTTAATGGAGATGTTTTTCAGACTTGGCAGTGACGCTCAACTCATTTGCATATTTCATCAACTTGTGACCAGATGTAAAAAAAAATTTTAAAAATGGAACGGACCCCCGTTTCTGAGGAATTTAAAACCCCTCAGAAAGTTAAAATGTCACTGACACGAAATATACGTCCGTGTTTTCCTTCAGTCTCCGGACAAAATACGGCGTCTGATCTGCCGTGGTCCGGTTTCCCCGGGTGGGTGTCGGGGCATAACTCAGGTGGAGGGGCCGCGGGTGGCTGCAGGGGTCGGCCTCTGTCTCTGTCTCTTAGCTGATGGGGGTCATCCTGTGGCCATGTGAACAGGAAGGTGCGAGTTCAGCACGAAGGGCTGAACCTCTGAGCTGTTTGTCAGATCGCTAATGGAGCAGAGCAATCCTGAGGGAGGGAGGAGGAAGAGGAAGAGGAGGAGGAGGAGAAAGAAAGGGGGTAAAAGGTGGAATGGCTGATGTAGAAGAGTTTAAAAGAAGATGAGAGTGGAATGTGGAAACACCCGTAGTGAAGCTGTTATCGCCGAACGGAGCGAGACGAATGGACCGCCGTCTTCCCGGTTTTCGGCTGAGTCCCAGCGCAGTGGTCCGGGAAAAAAAAAGTCTGTTTCATTTATCAGGTTTCCTGGTGAAAAATCAGCGGAGGCCGCGTCACTCAACTCCAGCCGTAAACATTTTCTCTGGCCGGGGGACGAGAAGCCGAGTCGCGTTCCCAGCTCCCGTCATCGCCGCCGTCTAGTCAGCTGCAGGAACCCGACATTCATCAGTGCGGTACTCAGGACCAGAACCCGCTCCGACACCAGTTCAAACAATCGGTCCGTCAGACGGTCCAAACAGTGTGACAGTCAGACGTCGGTGTTGGTTAGTCCATAATTAATCCGTCTGGCATCAGCAAGGAAGAGTTGAATTATATATGAGTGATGGAGTTAGACAGGCTGAAGTGAGTTATTCCTTCCACTGATCAAACAGAACACGTTTGTTTGTTTGATCCATCGTTTGATCTTGGAAATGATGTAAAAACAAAACAAAAAATGAAATAATTAAATATAACCAATCAGAGAAAAGAAAAGTCGGCTCAAAGGAGCGAGTAAAGAATTATATATTGGTTAATAATAAATCAGATCCTCCATATATTTCCCAGAAAACTCGTACGGTAGATTTGTCGCGTTAATGCGATAATTAAAAAAAAAAAAAATGTATTGATCGTTCTCAAACTTAATACCTACACAGACTTTAGTACGAGGAAGAACTGGATTTATTTGGGAAATGTTGGCTTCATATTTTTGTCATCAGGGGGGGCTTTATCTCCAAATGTTTTCTGGCCATAATTCCTCAACTGTTGGTCCGATTTACTCCAAAATCTGGTTCTCTTGAATCGAGCGGAGGAGTTCCGTCTTCTAAAGGTCGTATTTTACTTCAATAGTTTATATTTTACTCGCTAGGTTGAGATTATTTCTGATAACTTTGTAACTTTGAGACAAATTACATATTTCACTCTAAACTTTTCTTTTTTTTTTCATTCCAAAAACATTGTTTTTTTTGGGAATGTTTTGCTTCATCGTGGAATAAACCCTTTGTTGCCGGGGGCGGGAGCGTAGGTTTTATAGTGTAGTCCTGTAGAGTTCTGTCAGTACCACATATTATCAGCCTTGACATCACAATGTCAGATGTGAAATCAGAAGTAATGCTAATTTCTTTACTTAGCATTGTTGTTTGTTACCATGGTTACGGAAAAACTAGCGGCCTCAGACCGGCGGTCTTCTACATTTATACGTTTGGGTTTTTTTTTATCGGTTTTAGTCCAATATTGTTCCGACACAAAGGATTTGTAATATTGTTTCATCAGAGGAAGACGAAACGATGACCACAAACATGTGAACATGATTTAAATACTGCAGAATTTGTCATTTTTGTTCATTAACTGCCAAAGACCAACATGTTTAAATTGTTTAGTTTTTTAAAAAAAGGTATAAAAACTATAGAAAGTAGGGTTCCGATGGTAGTGTAGTTGTGCAAACATGACCGTGGCTCTGATCCGTTGTGTGCGCCTGCTGTCAGTCAAAGGCGGAGGTGCTATTATTGGCTCATGTAGCTGTGTGAGAATCTGGTGTGTTCATCAGGGGCCGAGGGTGAAAGGTCACACTCAGGGGAGTCATCAGAGCCGAGCAGTCAGGTGACCCTGAACGATCCTGAGATAGGACGGCCTCGCCTCCCAGAGGAGGGGCATTCCATCACTCTGTGTGTGTGTGTGTGTGTGTGTGTGTGTGTGTGTGTGTGTGTGTGTGTGTGTGTGTGTGTGTGTGTGTGTGTGTGTGTGTGTGTGTGTGTGTGTGTCTCTGTTTGTGTGTTATTCTGTTTTGTGTGTCAGTATATGTATATTTCTGTCTATGTGTGTGTGTGTTTCTGATCCTGTGTGTGCGTGTGTTTGTATGTGTGTCTATGTGTGTCTGTCAGTGTGTGTGTGTGTGTGTGTCTATGTAGTAGTGCGCGTCTGTCTCTGTTTGTGTGTGTGTTATTCTGTTTTGTATGAGTATATGTGTGTATCTGTGTGTGTCTCGTCCTGTGTGTGTGTTTGTATCTGTTTGTGTGTGTGTGTGTGTTTGTATCTGTTTGTGTGTGTGTCTGTCAGTGTGACTGTGTGTGTGTGCGTGTGTCGGTGTGTGTTTCAGAGCATGTGCTGATACAATAACACTCTTTAAGTACATAAGAAACAGAGTTTTCAGGAATCTTTTTACTTTCACTCTTGAATCTAGATTTACTGGTTTGTAGATGCAGGAGATTATTTTTTATTTCGCATCATTACCAGCTCGCCGGACGTCAACGCTGATTTCAGCCTAAATGAACAAAAGACTGTGTGTGTGTGTGTGTGTGTGTATGTGTGTGTGTGTGTGTGTGTGTGTGTGTGTGTGTGTGTGTGTGTGTGTGTGTGTGTGTTTCCGTCGCTGCGCCACGACCATCGACGATTCATCACGATCATTGATCAACTCCATTAATTATTGTACAGCTCCATTGTTCTGCTTGCTCCGAGGTCAGAGGTCGTAGCATCTCAGCAGCTCATAGAGTTCTCATTCTATTTCCTGGCCAACCCTCGCAGACTGATAACGTCACTTTAGAGGAATTATTGTGTGACGGGATTCAGATCCCTGCTGTTCACCGCGTAAACCCTTTTACTGACGTCTTCAGTGCTCTCTGAACTTTGATCTTAGAATGTGATTTCAGCGGTGATGTCATCAGGTCTTTGTCTGAGCTGATGATGGACGATTCATGTCAGATACATTTTTCTTCTTCTATCTGTCTTCACTCGGTCTGTGGCGTGTTTTCCAGTGGTGGAACAAGTTAGGCGTGTTGCTTGCAGATTTGTTCACTTCCTGTAAATCAGAACTGCTAGCCTTTGGTCTTTTACACGTTCATCCATCCAGCCATGATCTTCTGCTTATCCAGGGATTCGGTCGCTAAGTGGCTTAGAAGGGTGTTCCGGACATCCCTCTCCCCAGCAACACACTCCAGCTCATCCCGGGAAAATCCTGAGGCTTCCCCAGTCCAGATGAGATACATAGTCCCTCCAGCGAGAGAGTTCTGGGATCTCCTCCCTGTTGGTCATGCCTGGAAGACCTCCAAAAGGAGGCGGCATGGAGGAGACCTGACCACATAGCCGAACCGCCGCAACTGGCTCCTTTTGACGAATAGGAGAGAGGAAGAGGAAATTTCTGAACTCCTCACACACACACACACACGAAGGAAGCATATTTCATTTCAGGAGTGCTTGATTTGCTTTGCAGCCGAGTGTTTATATATATATATACATATATATATATATATATATATTAAATATACAATAAATTGTGTAGCTCTAGAGAGATGATGAGAAAGAACATGAGAGGATGAAACAGACAAGAAACAAACGCAAAAAAAAAAAAAAACGTCTTTATGACAAAAACTCTATTTGACACTAAAAATCTTCACAATCCAAAAAATAGTCGGCAGAAATGTCCTACGCAGGTCTGCTTTTGACTTTTGTATGTGTTTAGTGTATTTCAGAGGCTTTACTTTTTTAATTTAGTAAAGAAGTGGAATCAGTAGTTCTGCTTTTTTAATCTATACATATATATATATATTTTTTTTTTGATATGAGTAACTCACACTTTTGATCTCAGCCATTGTATCGGGTCATAATGTGTTTACACAGAATACATTTCTATACATCACCAGACCTTTTACGTTGGGTATGATGGACTCACTCCTGCTGGATGGTCAGAGCATCACGTCTAGGGCTTCGCTCAGGAACTTCAGTCTGACGTTTCCAAACCAGATTTGAGTTTGGTTCATTTGATTCCAAGTTGGACACAGATCTGATTAGTGCGGCATGAAGCAGAACGGTCGTAAACACATTCACCGAGCTCTCGTCTGTCGTCTCCAGCCAGAACTGGAAACAAGCGGAGAGGAACGATGACGACAGCGAAGAGGCTCTGCCGTCCTCCAGAAGGAAATGTCACGCATGTTTTCACTCCCTCTGCGTCAGATTTAGCTGGAATCCCATCAGCTTCTCCTCCGGATCGGACTTTTCTGTTGTCGGTGATGCGGACGAGTCGTTAAAAAACAGAAGTATGAGTCCTGCACGACGTTTACGTGAGAGATGTCTGTAATTATGATCGTGAACCATCGAGATAACCACATCTGATACCAGCAAAACATGGAAATACATCAATCAGGCATGTCCAGTCGCTTTATTCATATGGAAGCTTTAAAATACAGAAGCGTTAACCAAAGTCCTTCCCAGCCTATGATAAACAAAAACCATCAAAACAAATCAAACTGAGTGAATCCATTTTTAGCGGAGCGTAACAAGCCAATTGGAAATATTTGTGTGAATGAAAACAGATGAACCTTTGAAACGGATTTAAGCCAAAACAGATACAAAGGCTGGATAAAAGTTGGGTCCAGACTGGAGATGCTGCTGAAAAAAAGATGTATTTTAGAATAGACTAGAAAGAACTTTATAAATCCCCAAAGGGAAAGTTTGGTTTTACAGCAGCTCCTTCATTGAAAAGTGACAATAGAAACAATAGAGACATAAATTAGGTTCATGTAAAGATACATAATGTGAAGACGATGCTCTTTGCTCTGCTTAGTGATGACTTTGAAAGCATTTATCCTAATTTACTGACATTTCCTCCTGCACCGCTTTATGCCAATCGTGTCATTGAAAAACACGGCAAGCGTTAATGCTCTGGTGGATAAACAAATAGAAAATCAAGAAGCCAGTATTTCCTGTCAGAGCATTTGTCGTTGCGTGTAATGAACATTCCAGACGACGCTAGGTAGGATTTTGTTGTTTTAAATACATATTTTATTCGGTGCGTCTGCTAAAACGTGCAGCCAGCCGCTGCAGCGCCCAACCGTGTCTCATAAAACATTCTGATGCGGTCGCGTTGGAAACGTACGCACACTCAAGAAGAAGCTCGCCATTCAATAGCAGTCCAAGTCAAGCACATAAAGCGTGCTGATGTCCTTCCCCGGGGGGAAGGACAGGCGAAGTGATGAAGGCGCCCCAGTGGAGATGGTGGCGTCCACCCGTATCCACGACATGACTTCACTGGACGAACGCATACTCGATAAAATAATAAAGAATGTTGGTCTATAGCAAGTAATAACTCAGAAATCTTCATCCGTAGTCCGTTAGCAGACGCCGCTGAGGTTTGAGATCAATATGGCCGGTAATAGAGAGGTTATTAGGTAGTAATAAGTGATATCAATAAGTCAATAAGTGATATTGATAGTGATAATGAGTCTAGCTGTTTTTGAGAAAGAGCGACATAAGAAAATGTGTTATTACACAGTAATACATAAGTAATAGCATGTAGTTACCAAAGTAATAACTATGTAATCGCTTGCTTATTACGGCATGATAATAAGTGGGTATTAGTCTGGTAATAAGAAAAGGTAATAATTATTAATACCGTGTAATTACCAAAATAATAAGTAAGTAATAACAATGGGATATATTTGGGATATTATGCAATAATCATTTATTCAATTATACTAATTATTATCATCATAATCGTTTATTATTATTTACATTATTATTATTATAATAAGTATTACAAAGTCAGTTTTCTTGAAAAAAAAAAAAAAAGCTCCCACATGGTCATGAATCCACTTCCTGTCTGTGTGTGATGTCATGATGTCACTGTCAACGCCAGACATTGTTTTATTTTTCATTTAAAGCATTTTTCATTCTTACAATAACTTTTGGCTCTTCTCTAAGAAGTGTTTTATTAATATCAACGTTATAATCATCTTTATTTGCGGCCGTTTACAGAATAAGCTCCATTTCAAACGGCTCGAACAGTTAAATCCTACTTTTCATTAGATAGGGTTCATTTCGGGGTGTTTTTAGAGTCAATGTCCCCGAGAGTCCCTTTTTTTTAATCAGGCCTGACGTGGCAGAGGTCAACCTCTGACCTGCTGGCTCTGCTTCACCATAAATATTATGGAACCTCGCACAGACGCCCTCGTGGGCTGTTTAATACAGTTCTGGGTCCACTCAGACCCAGACTATCGGCTTTCAGCGGGTATATAGGCTAATAATAATAATACTGCCGCTCCGTCTGCTGGGCAGGGACAGCCAGTCAGAGCTGGACGTCTCCATGCTGTTATTTACGGAACTATATCTCCCTGACTTTAGTTTGAACTTTTCAGCGGTGGTGTGTTGTGGATCGGAGCTCTTTGACCCGGTCTGTAGGTGCGCGTCCATTCGTGGCCCATGTGTGTGTTTTTATGTGTGCCAGCAGCACAGTAGGCCTGCGGGAGCCATCCGTCCTCCTTTCCCACGCTATTTGTCCCATGAGCCCCAGCGGTGACGTCAGGACAGAGGTAGAGGCGAACGCCCCGCCCAGAGGTCGCAGGTTCACTTCCTGTCTGTCAGGACCGAGTTGGGCGGCGTCCAGCGTGGAGAGCCGAACTGTCTTTACGATCTCTCAGCGCTCTAACCTCTCTTCTCGCCCGCCCGTCTCTTCCAGGCCATGTGGCTGATGCTGCAACAGGAGGAGCCCGAGGATCTGGTCATCGCCACGGGGGAGGTGCACAGCGTGAGGGAGTTTGTGGAGAAGGCCTTCAAGCACGTGGACAAGACCATCGTGTGAGTGCACGCACAAACACACGCCTCTTCTCCTAAAGGTCATGACGAGTCTGAGTATTGGTGTCAGATCAGCCTCTGAGTCACTTTTCCACACAGCCGTCACAGATGAACCTACAGGCAGGTTTATTTCCCCCCCCCAGAGGGGGCGTGAAGGTTACCCCGGTCCTTCTAGTATATATATATATATATATATATATATATATATATATATATATAAAACTAATTGTTTCTCTGTACTTGTGTGAGACGTCTGATCAAACTTGTTCGCTGCTGTGGAAAACAAATTTCCCCTCGGCGACAAAAAAGCCTAAAGATAAAGAGTCTTTTAAGAAAGTTGGCGCTCTTCAGACTCTTCAGGGAAATTGAGATCAAAGAGCCTCTGCCCTGAGCAGCAGCCGGGAATATCCCCCCCTTTTTGAAGTCTGGATACTGGTGGTGGTGGCTGATGACTCTGCTGAGGCTGGTGAATGATGAAACCCATCACAAAACCCATCAGCTTACATTATGTCACTCAAACCCTGCTCCTCTCTTTTTCTCTCACTCTCTCTTTCTCTCTCTCTCTCTCACTCTCTCTCTTACTCTCTCTATCTCTGACTCCCTATCTGTCTCTATCTCCGTGTCTCTCTCCCTGTCTACCTCTCTCTCTATCTCTCTCCCTCCCTTTTCTCTGTTTCTCTCTCCCCCTCTCTCCCTCTGTCTCTCTCCCCCTCTCTCTCTCTCCCTCTCTTTCTCGGTCTTTCTCCCCCTCTCTCTCTCTCCCTCTCTCTCTCTCTCTCTCTCTATTGCTGTCTCCCTATCTTTCTCTCGCTCTGTCTCTCTCTCTCCCTATCTGCCTCTCTCTCTCTCTCTCTCTCACTCTCTCTCTTACTCTCTCTATCTCTGTCTCTCTATCTGTCTCTATCTCCGTCTCTCTCTCCCTGTCTACCTCTCTCTCTATCTCTCTCCCTCCCTTTTCTCTGTTTCTCTCTCCCCCTCTCCGCCTCTCTCCCTCTGTCTCTCTTTCTCTGTTTCTCTCTCTCCCTCTCTCTCTCTCCCTCTCTCTCTCTGCCTCTCTCCCTCTCTCTCTCTCTCTGTCTCTCTCTCTATCTTTATCTCTCCCTCTCTCCCTCTCTCTCTCTCCCCCTCCCTCTCTCTCTCTCTGCCTCTCTCTCTATCTCTCTAACGGTCCTGTCATGTTTGGGGCGAGCCATCATGACAGATATAGGTGAAAACGCCCGTCTGTCCCCTCCCCTGTCTCACCTGGGCTTCACCTCCCTCTCATGTGCTTGAAGACGATGACACGTCGGCGAAGGTGTCTGACTCTTTGCAATGTCTGCCGTGTTGTCGGTTGAAAAAAGGACAGGTGACATGTTTTGTCTGCGCCGGAGGTTAAAGAAACAAACGGCACAAGAAATGATCGGGGCGACGGAGGAGAGGACAGCTGTGGGAAAACCTGGTTTCCTGTTAACGTGCGTGTCTCTCCAGGTGGGACGGCAAGGATGAGAAGGAGGTCGGCCGTTGCCAGGAGACGGGGGTGGTCCACGTGACGGTGGACCCAAAGTACTTCCGTCCAACTGAAGTGGTGAGTCAGGATTCTCTTAGTCTGTGTGTGTGTGTGTGTGTGTGTGTGTGTGTGTGTGTGTGTGTGTGTGTGTGTGTGTGTGTGCTTGTAAGACTCATGGGTCTAACTAGATTAACGTTTGCATTAGACATATAACGGTGAAATTAAAATATCAGGTCCAAGGTCTTCATCACTTCCTCCAGAGTCCGACACCAGCTGGTTTTGGCTCCTCCCTCTTTCCCTTTGACTTCTGGTGTCCAGTGCCGGGCTTTACTTGTCAACGGTCCTGGAAGTTCATCACGCCCAGTAGTGTTGATTCCTTCAGTGACATAACTGGTCTCTAAAGGGACAGGGTTGTCGTCCCTGCGCTCGACCCCCAACCTGGAGGGGCAGATTGATTGATCTTCTTCTCGCCTCTAACTTTCGACCTGTCCATTATGGGGGGTCCCTGCCAGGGGAACTCCCGCCGGAGTAGCTCTAGGGGTGACATATTTCATATATCTATAATCTAATAAGGCCTACATGTGGTACTGGTCTTGGTACTGACCTGGTGTGAAAGTTGGGTTCTCTGGTCCCTGTTTACGATCTAAGTCCTTTATTTTAAGGATTTAAATCTGATTTAAATCGTTTTATATAAAAGATTTGCTTCACCGACTGAACCCATGTGTTGTTTTCAATGTAAGAAGCATTTTGCATCCATGGGGGTTCAGAAGTTCAGAAGTTGAAGATTCCTGACGTACAGGAGGGGTGCGGCCCTGTAGAGGTCCGGTGCCAATGCGAGCCAGAACCGGGCTGCCGGAGGATTCTACATCCAAATGTTTCACGAAGTCTTCATCTTTGCTTTGTTTTCTGTTTTCTTGTTCTGAATAATAAGCACGATCCTCCATTTGTCAAAACACATCAGTGACTTTAAAGGTACAATCCGTGTCCGGACTTCTGCAACAACATGGAACAACAACAACAACATGGCCGCCTCCATAGTGGAACCGACCCGCTCCATTGAGATAAAAAAGACATTTGGTAAACACACATTAACAAAACATATTTTTACTTTCAGCCTGAAGTAAACACCCGAAAAACATAGTTACAAATATCATATTCCATTTTTTTTAAACTTTTTTTTTAAAGAGACATCCCTAAATGCCACATAAAATTTTACGGACTCCACCTTTAAGGCCGGCGGGCCGTTAATGACGTCTGATTGTAGCCAGTTTTGTATGGAGGCTCCATACACAAATTCATGGTCAATTTGTATTTAAGATTATTTATAAATCATCTTTAGCCAGGTTGTAGATTACACTGTAAAAAAACAACAACTATATATATATATATATATATATATATATATATATATATATATATATATATATATATATTTGTTCACTGGTAACACACAATTACATAAAGTTTTATTCAGTGCAAGATTTAAGTTGGAAATACTTAATAGTGAGATTTAAGGTGGAAACTGGAATTTCACTATTTATTTTTTTTACTTTTACGTGCACTGTAAAAAAAAAGTTTTTGAATCCAACTTAAAATAAGTTTAATTAAAGTATTTTTTTATCACGAGCTATTCTCTCTTACAGTATGTAACATTTTTTCTTAAAACACAGCAGAAATAAAATAATATCTATATATATATTTTTTAATATTTATATATTTTCTTATAGCAAATACCTCAAAAATAATTTTAATTATTCTTTTTTTAAAAAGAAGAATTTCCAAAGCTAGAATTTCACTTTATTTTTATATTTTTGGGGGCAAATTATACACTGTTAAAAGAAATTTGTAAATTAATATAAAGAAAATACTTAAACCAGGAAACGAAATTAAAATAAGTTTAATTGTGTCACTGAAAGTCATTTTCCCAAAACATTTTTTACAGTGTGTAAAATTTTTCTTAATACGACGCAGGGATAAAATAATATCAGATTTGTTCACTAGTAATAAACCAATGTATATTTACTATTTTTATATGTCTAGTTTGGTTTTTTTTAAGGTATTGCAGAATGAGCTCCATTTCAATTACCAACAATTACCTGTAAAAAGGTAATTTTTGATCATTACTTCAATTTATAACCTAAATAAAAGAAGCCATTTTTCCGCCTAACGTATTAGACGAAGTTGTAAATACTTGATTTAATTGAGCGTTACCAGTTGAAGTGACTTTTTGAGTCCAGCAAACAATTCCTCTTTTTACAGTGTTTCGTATAAAACTATAATGCGTTCGACTGAAGATCAAAGCAGCTCTGGCGAAAGCATGCCGTGGGCTCGTATGGTCCAATGTCGCACCGAGGCAGAACTTTTAGGAGAGCGCAGAAATTCAAGTAAACAGTTCTACGCTCGGGTGAATTAGGTCCATTTCTAAGGTTCTGGTAAACATAGAATCACATCAACAACTGGACTACCCGGCAATTCTCTGCAAACGACTTGTTTTTACCCGCAGTCTCAGTCACTCTTACTCATAAACATCATCAGTCGTTGTCCTCCCGACGATTAAATGTACCAGGTAAACAAATTTCACACTAAACGAACCCGACCCAACAAAAGCAAACATGGAGATAATCAGTCGCGGGCCTCCTCCAGAACCCCACCCTCCCGTTCGCTGTCAACAGCGAGGATTTGTTTGTCCTCAGAACTCGGGCCCGCTCTGACGTCTCGCTTTCATACCGGGAGCTCCGGAGAGTTCTCCAGCTAACCGAGTACAAATTGGTTTTAGGTCCAGCCGGCAGCACGCACAGAAAAACCGCAGTGGTGCAAACATGCAGACGAGGACCAGCTGACATCATTATGAGTCATGTGTAATAGTCACAAGTCATCAGCGTCAGGGATCTCGTAGTAGGAGTTCCAGCGAGAAACATCTGCAGCCACATGCGCTTCCATCCAAGCCCTCTGAGACGGATGGAAATGCGTCCGGCGGCACCGGCTCTCCGGGTTTCTGCCATGTTTTTCAAGTGACTCTGATTATCGTGCAGGGACCAGCGACTGCGGGGAGGCGCTAATCTCTGGACCGGCACTTCATCTCAATAAAGAAAAAAGAAAAAAAAATGCAACTGTGGCTCTTTTCTCAGAAAAACACACGCCGCATCAAGAAAACGCCGTCGCTGCTGCAGAAAAGACTTATTATCACACATCTGAGCGCAGAGTTCCTGCCCCACACACCTGACCTTAACATGAATGGGACATATTTTGTCTACATGGATCTGATTGCCGGTCATTGTGTCTGGGACCATGCACTTATCGGGCCTAACGGGTCCAGTTGACAGCCTCGGCTTGCTTATTGTCTGCTTTTAAACTGCTGGAAAGACGCCAGCCTACCTCCTGAAGACTAATGTCTCCGGCTTCCTGCTTGTTGCTGCTAAATGAGTCGGGCTAACAGCCTTAAGAGGTTTTCTCTGACAGCAGGGGTGTGCGTTACACTCAATCACTCTGCAGCTAGATAGCATAGCAGCAGTGGCGCTATGCAGAGTTTAGCTTGTGAGGTGGTTTTAGCTTGTAAGGGGGGTTTTAGCTTGTGTGGCGGTTTTAGCTTGTGTGGCGGTTTTGGCTTGTGAGGCGGTTTTAGCTTGTAAGGGGGGTTTTAGCTTGTGTGGCGGTTTTAGCTTGTGTGGCGGTCTTAGCTTGTGAGGTGGTTTTATCTTCTGAGCTGGTTTTATCTTGTTTGGGGGTTTTAGCTTGTTTGGCGGTTTTAGCTTGTAAGGGGGGGTTTTAGCTTGTGAGGCGGTTTTAGCTTGTAAGGGGGAGTTTAGCTTGTGTGGCGGTTTCAGCTTGTGAGGTGGCTTTAGCTTGTGTGGCGGTTTTAGCTTCTGAGGTGGTTTTATCTTGTTTGGCGGTTTTAGCTTGTAAGGGGGGCTTTAGTTTGTAGGGTTTTTTTAGCTTCTGAGGTGGTTTTATCTTGTGTGGCGGTTTTAGCTTGTGAGGGGTTTTTAGCTTGTGTGGTGGTCTTAGCTTCCAAGATGGTTTTAGCTTCTGAGGTGGTTTTAGCTTGTGAGTCGGTCTTAGCTTGTAAGGGGGGTATTAGCTTGTAAGGGGGTTTTTAGCTTGTGAGGCAGTTTTAGCTTCTGAGGTGGTTTTAGCTTCTGAGGTGGTTTTAGCTTCTGTGGTGGTTTTAGCTTGTGGAACGCTTTTAACTTACTAGGCGGTTTTGGCTAGTAAGGCCGTTTTAGCTTGTAGGCGGTTTTAGCTTGTGGGGTACCACAAGAGGCGTAAAATCTTTTAGCATTTAAGAAAATGTATTGCTAAAAGCTATATTTTACCTGATTGCCTTTGAACATATATTCATGACGTTACAAACGTTTGTCTTTTTGTTTGTGTCGATATTATTAAGTGCTTTTAATTCAAATTATTATATCTTTAAAGATTTTACTAGATTTTATAGTATTTCAATTATATTATTGGGGGGGTGGGGGGCCATGTCACAGGCTGCCCATGTCACCCGCAGCTAAATCCGCCACTGCGTAGCAGGAAGATTCTTTTTCTCCCGTTTATGTTTGGAATGTTTGGTTACCTGTTCCTGAAAACGATGTTTCATATGATCCCTCCTCTGGATGTGAAGGGTCTCGAATATTCAGGAGGTCTCTCTCTCATCACCGTGGTCCAGGAGTATCGTGGCCGGTCCCTGGGGAGGGTGTGGGGTTACCTGGGGGCGTCTCGGCTGAGATTAGCTGTCGGGCCTTCGGTTTAAAGCCGGGACCGCCCCTCTGCTGAGCTTTGGCCCGGCCAGATTAAGAGCTGAGATCCAGTTGAGTGACGGCGAAGGATTAGCGAGGAGGCCCCACTGACTGACTGCTGATGCGATGGAAGCGGCGGTGAAACACCTGGGCCTGCACCCCTTTGTTCGGATCGGCTCATTCATGTCGGGTTTTAAACCCGGAATCCGGCCTGAAAGAGTCGTTCAGACTCCGCCCACATCAGCAGCGACACTGAACAATCTTCAGATATTTCTAAACACGATGACGGCTGAGGTGAGCACCGAGGTCAAAGTCATAAATAAATGTTTTGATGGGGTGGAACTGATAAAAATAATGGATGGGAAACATTTCTGTTTTTATTTTCTGACATTTATCCTCTCTGAAAGTCAGAAGTTCATAAAAAGTGTTTTTCATAAGAATTTAGAGGATTGTTGAAATTAAAAGGCAGGAAAATCGGGGGAAATAGACGAACGTACAACTCGGGTTCTGACTCGGGTTCTGACTCGGGTTCTGATTCGGCTTCTGGCTCGGGTTCTGACTCGGGTTCTGACTCGGGTTCTGACTGCCTCCTTTTTATTTTTCGGCCCTGAAGGTGACTAAAGGGAGATAAAAAGATAGAATTAAAACAGAAGTGGGCCCAGTCCAGCTCCTGTGTGTCACGTTTCCATGACAGCGGACCGGAGCTGGAGCCGACAAACACCTGAGACGACCGTGGAGCGCTGATTATTTCCCCTCCCACTGAAGGAAGACGTCAGATGTTTCTGGGTGGGTCGTTTTTTTGTCCTGTTTTAAAAAGCGCTCGTCTGATGAGAGCGTCCACTTGATCGACGAAGAACGACGAAGAAGGTCGCGGAGGGGGGCGGGGTATGAGGATAACGGAGGAAGAGCGCGGTCCGGTGACCGCTCAGTCTCTTTATTTCTGTGCCGGGGTTTCAAGGACATGCTGGAGTGGTTGACCTCTGACCCCTCCGACAGGAAGAGAGTGACACCGGGCTCACAGCTCGGCCTTGTGCCTCTCCTGGAGTGGAAATACCTGTCATCAGGTGTGTGCGTGCGTCAAGAATCCAGCTGACTGAGGCTCTTCTGTGGGCTGCTGTTGAGGATTTGGATCTGTGTGGGGCCTGTGTGCAGGTGTGTGTGTGTGTGTGTGTGTGTGTGTGTGTGTGTGTGTGCGCGTGTGTGTGTGTGTGTGCGCATGTGTGTGTGTGTGTGTGTGTGTGTGGAGTCAGTCCTCGGGCTGTGTGCTAATATACATGTAATTCATCATTATCCCTGTCAGCGTGTGAGTCTGACATGAGCTCATTTATCTCCCCGGCCCCCTGAGACGGGGCCCAGCGACCAGGGAGGGGTGTGTCGGGGTTAAATGTGCAGGTGTGTTTCACATGTGCTGCTAGTCTTTCTCTGGGTTTGTCTGTGTTTATTTGGAATAAATTGCACCGCGGAGGCGGCGGTTAGTTTGTCCGTGGACTGGGAAGGTGTTTAACTACCGCCGTTGTTCCCGCTGCAGGCGTGTGGATCGAGGGTCCGAGGGCCGTTATAAATAAATCCACGGCGACATCTCCACCTGATTCCACTGCCACGGCCGGTGGTTGTTGTTTTTTTTTTTGCATTGTATTGGTTTTGCAGAGCTGTCAATCAGCCTGTGGGTTCCTGCAGGCTCTGAGGTTTTGCTCAGGTGAGCAGCGTCTGTCACAGGGAGCTACGCTAGTCGCGGCTAACGTCGGTCGCCAGGTGATGAAAAGTAAAACAGCAAAGTTTCTCTATTTCTTTACATCACTCCTCATATACGTCGTTATACATCTCATCCCCCCATCTCTTGTTAAAACATCCATAACAGAACCTCTCCTTTCTTCTAAACGTTTCTTTCTTTCTGTTTATCGATATCCTTTTTTCAAGCCGACCATCATCTTTGCTGTCACCCCCAGGGAAAAACTCTACAGCACCACCCAGTGGACAGGAAAAACACTTGATTTCGTTATTTTAAAATGTAAAAGCTCGATACGCATTATCAGTTTATGTAGTATAATATAGATACATGGCTTTTACGTGATATTAGCATATTGTCGCCCAACGGTCCGCAATGTTTGTTCCACCTGAGTCCCATTATGTTGCTTTTCAATGGCGTCCCAGTAAAAACATCATTTGTGCCACAAGTCAGGCGTCATAGAAGTGGATGTAAAGTGTTGGTTCGTCCATCAGAGAGTCAACAAACGACAGTTTTGAGGATCTGCTGCGGTGGAAGTTTTTTAATACAGTTACATCTCTGGCACGAAACGTTTTATTTCACATCCCACTTTGTCCCGACCGGGACCACAGGCACTCATTGTTCACGTACGCCGAGTCAGCGTTTGTGCACGCATAAGCAGCGGTGTGTGTCCGTGTGCCTGCACACACTTGCGTGGGTCGGCGCTGGTTGCAGCACGGCTGTCAAGGAACCAAGTTCACGTGTCGCCCCAGGGCCCAATCTGCTCTGGGGTTGAGTGACGGTTCTGCGGTTCTGCTCCAGCCCCTCGTGCAGCGGAGGAGGAAGAGCGATGATGAATGGGAAGATGTCTCTCAGCCTGTCTTTATCTCTGCGTCCTTTCACTGCGAGTCTCTCGCTGACATTTCTCATCGCTTATCTGTGCCCTTTTGCACTTTTGCCTGTGTGATGCAGCAAGCGTCGGTAGGTAAAGCAGTGATGTCCTCCCAGGTGAGATTATCATCCTGTAATATAAAGCAGAGACCCATCAACCCACCGCCTCCTCACTCCAGAACCAGAACATCTTTCCAGCGGACAGCTGGAATCTGATGAATGAACATTTTGGGCCTGCAATTAACACTTTTGTCCTTATTTTTGGTCCGATGGTCGTTGTAGGAACGCAGTCGTCCGTTCATTAGGAGTGAATGGAAAATAATTAAGGTCTCAAACGTTAATGACGATGAAGGTCCCTGTTGACGATTGCAGATTCTGTTGTAGCACCGCGGAATGTTTCCAGCGTTAGCATAGTAGCCTGCCATGCTACTGACAGACTGGAGAGATTTCTATCTGTGAGCCATCAGTATCTTGGCAGTAGCCAGAGGCGCCGCTGCTTGAGTTCCAATCTGGAGGTTTTTTTTTTTTTTTTTTACTTATCTCATCTTTTACCATCTTGAATGTTTTCAATTAATCCAGTAATGCTCGCGTTTGAAATTTTGTCATGTTACTAACCATAACCCGGAACCCTGTCATTTTATTATAAATGTTCAAAAGAGAAGCTTCAATCAATGTTTGGCTTTAGAAATTACTCCAAACATCAGTCGATTGTCAAAATCAATGTTCCGACATTTTCCCTCAGACGAAAACACCCTCCGCCGAGAATGAACTTTCCTAGTCATCTCTTTAGTTTTTATGGAAATCAGTTCAAAACTTTTCTTATTTTACTTAATAAGTGAAACTGTTTTGAAAAAAAAAAAAAGAATAATTGTCTAAAAATTAAAAAAAAAAAAATCTTATTGAATTTGAACAAAAATTTCCCGGTTAAGCGGAAACTTGTCCATAATTCAAAAAGCCGTATCTCCGAACGTAGAAACCGATACATCCCTTACGGATCGCGGAAACGCGTCCTTTTGTTTTCGCGCTGCCAACCAACAAACAACATGGATGATGAAATAACTTTTAGCATCTCGCCGTGACATCAGCGCGAGGTCTACGCCAGCGGCTATTTATCGCTGCGGTGCGCTACGATTGATGGAGACTATCCACCGTCAGAAGCTCCCATGCATCCAGTCCTACAGGAGTAAACGGGGCTTTGAGTTAGTACCAGCATTCCCTGCAGTGAAGTCATGCACACATCGGATCGTCCTTTTGTTTCAAATACGCAAGTTTAATCTTGTGCCGCTAAACTGGCGAGAAGCAGGAGTGGCGCATACCGACGCCGCTGCACCGTCCCGTGTGACTCACCGAGTTCAACGGATACACCGAAAATATAGTTCCTCTTATCAGCTTGTGTTTTATCTTTGATCTCATGCAGGAAGAGGAAAGTCACGGATGGAATCACTCCTGCTCTTATCCTTTATATCTCTATCTTCATCCCTTCGCCGTTCTTTCTGGTTTTGACCCTTGGCAACATCCTGATGCTGCTTCAAACCGTATTTCATCCGGTTACAGTGTCATTGTTCATCTTTTATTGGCAACGAGAGTTCCTTAAATGCCAGAATTTCAACAAACTGCTGAAGCGGTGACTCCGAATAACTCGGAACGAGACCGATTGACGATGCAAATCAGGTCTTATCCGGCACGGCAGAACCTGGATTGATGTGGGTAGAGTTTCGCTGGTGAGGTCGCGACGCCTGTTTTCCTTTAATCCAGGCTGCAGGTAAGAATCAAAGCGACTCGACAGTAAACTTAAAATAGCTCGTCGGAAAAACCACGCCCCGAATCTGTCAACCGACCGTCGGTGAATTCAAGTGTGAGAGTCTTGCTTCTGAAGTTCCTCGTTGCGTCAGATGGCTTTCATTCCAGTGGCGAGGTGTGCGTAACGGACCCGCCAGAAAGCCTCTGCGCTGCATGTCCTCATTCGTCACCGGTCCTGTCGTCTCTGCTCAGACAATGGTTGGAGTGTTCCAGGGGAGGATCAGGAGGCGAGATGTTTTTTTTCTTTCTTTCAACTGTTGGCAGGCAGAATCGACCCGCCTTTTGACCCAATTCACGGGGTTGACACACCTGTTGCTACATGATGTTTTGGATTGCCGAGCTTTATTGGATTGGAAAGACTCTCCACCCTTGTATAATCTGACACAGATATATATCATCGTTGAAGGCATTCCTTGTGGCTTTCGCGGTGAAGTGTTATGACCTGCCTCCACTAATTTAGTTAGCGGTCTCCCAAGGGGGCCTTCGATTGTTCCCACAGTCGGAGCTTGAACCCGACAACGGTGGACACAAGACAAAGACCTGTTAGCAAACTATAAAACTTGTTTGCAAACAGTGAGGTTATTGGGAAAAACCCCAATTAGAGCTAATAGGGAGCGGGTAAAAGGCTAACATTGAACTTACATGGCACCATGACGGTACAGCTACAAATCCCAGCAAACACGCACAACAATAACCGTGTTTTCCAGAATACAAGTATGCAATGTGTGTGTTATAAATGCCCTATAGCTGCATCGCATACAACCCAAATATGCATGACCCAAAATGATATTGTGAAACCCTTAAATGGCCTTGAAGTTCATGGTTTCAAGGAAAATAACAATCCCATAAACTGTAAAGTTTATGGGATTGTTGTAAACCAAAGTTTTTTTGGCCCCAATCCCAATGTGAGTATTTTAATTATGCCTGTCTGCCAAAATGGACCCATTCAAGTCGCAAATTACATAGCAACAAGATATGATGCAATGTTTTTTGAGCGTGTGGTACACCTAAAAAGTTGTCACTCACTGACGTTTTCGTCGATCAAATTTTATTATTGACGCTATGTCAAAAGGTCTTGAACTCGTCCCAAGACGAACCTTTCGGAGTAGTGCTCCTCAAACTTGCAACAACAAGAATTAAATGGCGTAGTAGTTGCAATTGAACTGAGTTACCGACACAATTTTCTTGGCTCTTGTTTAACTTTCTTTTTATTTATTTCTCCCAGTTGTTTGTGATATTGCTGCTATGTTTCAGGGTTTTTATTTTGTAGCTGCCAGTCAATATCCAAACTGTTTGCTGTTTACAGCAGTGAAAAATGACAGTAGGAGTACTGAATGTACAATTTGGTTTGTTTGAAGATTTAAAAAACGTGTTATTTAAACTAACATTTGAGCTGTCAATATGAATAACTTAAGCTGATAATGTGGAAAAGCAATGCAATGACAGAGAGCAGTCTGCATTTCTCTCAAATGTGCAATTTTATTGTCTTCTGTTATTTGTTCTTAATGTTTTAATTATGTTATCCATCTTTTTTTCTTTTTTTCTAACGCTCTTTTTTTTATCTTGCACCGGCAGGGATTGCAATCCAACTTCCTGTACTTGTACAATGACGATAAAGGTCTATCTTTCTTAATAAAAATCTCACGTTACCCCTGCAGTACCCCTAGGGGCGCACAGGCCCCTATTTAATAATAATAATAATACATTTAATTTATAACGCACTTTACATTTGGATCAAATCTCCACGTGCTACAAAGTAAAAGCAGATAAAAGCATCAATAAAAAATAAAAAAATAACTATTTGAAAACATGACCAAAAAGCAGCAATGTTAATAAAAGTTATTGGTTCTGCTAAAAAGGAAGGTTTTAAGTCCTTTTTTGAATGTGTCAGTCGTCTGTGGAGCCCTCAGATGGTCGAGGAGGGCATTCCATTCCATTTATTTATAATAATAATAATAATACATTTAATTTATAATGCACTTTACATTTATTTGGGAGACAATGCTTTCGAGAGTAGACTCTCTCGCTCTGCATGAGTTGTTGGAACTACAGAAAAACTCTTAAGTCTTTCCAGTTGTAACAGAATTGTAAAGTGGCAGATATGAGAGTCCACACTTTGAAATCTGATCAAGTCTACCTCTATGATGAAGATGCCTTTATCGTCATATTACCACTGGTGGTACAACAGAATTAGGGATGCTAATTCTTATCTGTACAAATTTTAAAAAAGACCACGATACAGACATAAACCAATGTATATAAGACTTTATGAATGAATCATTATGAAAAATAGAAAATAAAACACTGGTTTTTCATCGTTTTTACGCTTAGACAGTGGAATGTTGCACTTTTGAGTGTTTTGGTTGCGAAGAACTCTGGTCCCCAAAGATTTTGAATATCTTAATATCAGGGTCACAACGCAATGGGAAAATGTCAGTCAGTGTCAGGTGGACAGGTAGTTAGGTGTGGTGTGGGCAATAACCCAGGCGTTGTATTGGTCTGTTCTCAGTTTACCAATTGATCTGCGTTTTCACCATGTGTGGAAAAGAGCCAGACCTCCTTAGAGGGCCTGCATATCTCACCTGACACGGGAATACTCCGGATCCCCGAAGAGAAGCTGCAAAGCCAACCTCAGATCCAAACCCGGGTTCACCCTCCTTTCCTTGTTGTCATCACATCCCGACCGAGGCCAAAGAAGGTGGATGGATGATTTAAAGCCGTCGAGTACATTATGTATCTTCTATAAGCCCAACACACTCCTTCTGTGGAACCAAAAGATCTTGGTAGTGGAGTGGATTCAGTTCAACTGTGAACACGTAGTACATGTAGAAGTATTTGTTCTTTGATCAAGGGGATTGAAATACCGCTGGGCTGTACATGCTATATCCCGATGAGCTTCTTTCATGTTCAATAGTTGCTCCCGTCATTCCCTCGTTCATCCGTTTGGGTGGTTGGTGCCGAGACCCTGGGACCCCTTATTGTGTCACAAACAATAAGGACTCAAAAATGAATTCTCAGCAAGTTCATTGTATTATTACCACTTTCTTTACCATATCTTTGTCCATGTGTTAAGAAGACATGGAAAGCCCGTGATCGTAACGTTTAAGCCTTCATCCTAGAGGCCTCTTCAGTCTTTGAGAACTGAACTCTTGGATGAGAGGTGAAATGTCTTCCAGCCAAAACAGAAGTCCAGTTGCTTTGGATTCAACCCACATGGATTACCATGACCGGGATGAATGACAATCTACGCGGTCCAAATATGGCCTTTCTCAAACCTCAAAACTCTCATTTAAACTGTTGGTCAAGGTCCTGAGGACCGGAGAGATGTCAAAGACGTCACATGAAACTCTGGGAAAACGTAAAATGACAAGTCTCTATAAACACACTTGGCAGCTTGAATGTTCTGGTGAAGCCATGAAAACATGGTGGTTTGAATAATTCATGCCGTGTAAGCATCGTGTAGTTTCAATGAGGTGTTGGAACAACAAGCAGAAACATACCATTTATGAGATTTTGTTATACAAAGTGGGGAAAATGTAATTTTGCCAAACACAAGGGAGGGAAATCAGAGTTTTGGACGTTAAAACCCAAACCGCATATTTAGGAAGTCTGCCCGGTGATATCAGGCTCAAAATTGTTTTTTATGGAACTTCAAGCTATTATCTTTGAGCGTGCATTATAGGTAGCTTCATTTTAGTTCCCTTTAAAAGCCTTTAGCCTAAAATAACTCTTAACATTTGGACCAAGTTAGGCCGAGTACTTCTTGTAAGACTGACAATGAAAATAATAGCATTGAAATAACCGCCTGGAGTATATTAAACTGGATATCTGAAAGAAAAAGTAAGGGAGACCGAAAGAAGGGGATATGAGGTCAATAATTTATTGTCTAGGAGTTTGGGGACCGTACTATCCTTTCGTGGGGCGTTTCCCGAACCCAAAGCATCATCCATGATAATGACTCGCCAACATAATCATTTCAAGACAAACTTGTGTGTACGAGGTGAAATGTGTTGGAAAGCAAAAGTTTCATAACTTTTCCAAGTCTGGGTGTCATAGAAACATTCTATCATTCCAACAAGAACCTTTCCCATGTCGTCATATATGGCTTTAGCTCAGCGGTAAAGCGGTGGTCCCTCAACTGGGACACCAGGGTTCGAGGCCAGCAGCAGACGCAACATGCAGTGGGTCCTTGAGCAAGACCCTGAAACCTCAGCTCCCTGGGAGCTCCACAGGGCCCCCCCACTGCCCCCCTCAGGGATGGGTCCAATGCAGAGATACATTTCACAGCGTTGTACTGTGTGACGTGGTAAATAAAGGTTAAAAAAGGATAATTGTTATTATTAAACTGCCATTTTTCTTCTCAGCAGGCTTGACTTCACTTCTAATCGAAATAAGATGATCTCTAAGATGGAGATTTCGCCCAACTTGACTCTCCTTAATCCCACCGTCATAGAGTTGAGGCCTAAATGTAACCAAAGTGGTGCCATCATCCTATTATGGACCGTGGAGTAAATATTACACGCTGGCACACATACTTTCAAACTCGCTCTATGCACTGTTTTGAAACCGATAAAAAAAAAACGGATTTACTCGCCGGAGTCAAAAACCTTATCGCCATTAATAACATCAAGCTTCATGTTTCCATCACAGCTGATCGGACCTGCAGCCGATAAAAACCTGCGACCACTGCAGAAACGTTCGACCTTGGAATGAATGCAGATTGCACCCCTTCCCGCTGAAGACAAAAGCCAGATGTCAGAGGCAGTGATGCGGCTTTTTCCACAGTGAAAGGAGTCTATTTTGCGATATAGCACTTTGCTTGAAGCACACCGACACCTTCAGAGTCAAGATGGTGTGTTTTGTTTCAGTAGCCATGAGGTGATTGGTTCGCCGGGCCTATTGAAGAAACATAGTTGGCGTTGGGTTTCATTTGACTCCATGCAGGCGGTCCAGACCTCATAAATCCACTCCCAGGGTCCTTATTGCGTTGTCTCCTCACCGAATGACTACTCCCGTGATGGAAAGCCGATGAGACAAGCTCTGCTTGAGCTGCTGTCAAGTGTATTAGTTTGTCAGCAGATACCGTATTACCCTTCCTTCTTGACCCAACCTTGAATCCACACCAGATACTCTTTTCCCTTTCTCAACCTTTGAGTGCACAATAAAACAAATGGTAGACAACTCCTGCACAGACACAGTAAGACTACAGCAACCACAGTGTCGGGTCCCGCTAGTGAGCAAATTCTTTATCCTAACAATGAGAAAAACAGATCCGGCCCCACATACAAACATGTGCCGCTGACATAATGGCTCCTGGCAGACGGTAACTCACACACCTCTGTCCCTCAGACCCGGAGAACCTTTAAGAGTTGGCCCGTTGCATAATCTCTGCTACTCAAGCAAGCCTGAAATTTGATGGCTATTTCAGAATTTCCCAGAATGACTTTGGAATTCTCTTCGCCAACCCGTTGGGTTATTATAGCTTTTATACCAGCAGATGATTTCTACAAATAGTACCCCGTTGGGACACTACAAAGAGTATTATGAAGCCCGTAGACTTTTATAGATCAGTCTCGTCTAAAAGTTACCAGCCTCAATGAAATAAAAATAGGGACGAAAGTCTGGAGAAAGCTGGGTAGCGACTTCAAGCACTCTGACCTTCAATTCACCCTCAGGTCACCTTTATATGTGACTCCATAAACACTCATGTACTGTTCATGAGGTGTCATAATGGGATTGGCTAATAGACTGTCTAAAAACCACAAAGAAGAGGACTGTGTTGTGAGTTGCTGCTGAATCAGATTTCAATTTCTGGTGCAGCCAGAACAATTTTTCCGGAGAGTACCTGACCCGATACGCACTGTTTCTGTCAACAGAAGCGACATAAACGTACACGGCGTCAACCCTGAAACTACATCTCCTTCTCTTTGTATGGAAAAAAGGCACAAGGAATAGTACGTTGAGTTTTGAAGGAATCCACACTCAAAAGTTTTGGGTTTCTCGCCTCACCTCTCAACTTAGGACTATATTTTACTTGTCGAAAATAGAAGTGTGTGGAGTTTATGCTTGTGCTTAGCTATTGTGTCCGTCCTCAGCCGTCCTTCTAGCTACCCATGTTTTCACCTGAACTTTAAACCAATCCGTTGATCTGAGGTTAGTTTAGTTGGGATTTTTTCTGGTGGGCCCAATGAATGCAAACTACGTGTAGTCGGGCCTCAGATCGAGTCGACCCAATGATTGTATGCTAAGTGTGTTTCTGCGGCGCATGTCAATGAATAGTTTATTGTTATTGATCACACATTAAGTAGTCTTTTAAAATACAATTTACATCTGGCTCGTCTGGTGATCAATTCTATTGTAGACCACGTAGTTTTTCCAAACTGTGGGTCATCAGTAAGTTTCTTTTGGGTATGTTTTCTTTCTGTTGTTTCCACGAGAGGAATCGTTGATGGTAAATGGACTGTACTTATATAGCGCCTAGCTTACCTGAGAGACCAGTCAGAACGCTTCGTGACACATTCATACAGTGGTGACAGGGGCTATAGCACACCGGGCGCCATTTGTTTTAAAGAGCCAGTAACACCCGTAATTCACACGCCAATGGAACAGCCAATGGGACGCTTTGTCACTTAGACTGCAAGGGGAGCGGAGATCAAACCGCCAACCTTTCAATAAGTGGACCCCCTGAGTCCACAGAATGAGAATGTCTCTCCTGAAGCTGTTTGGTCACAAAAACCACAAACGTAACACCACAGTCAGGGTCTTTTCGAGCAATTCTTTTTTCTACAAAGCTGTCTAGTCAGGGTGATGAATTTCTAAATTTGCTGCACCGGACTCATGGCTCCGATTCCGGTAAAAGCTGCACCCTGAGGTAGTCACCTTTACTTGTCAGTTATTATATGGTTTTTGGACACTGTGGGATTTTCTGCTTGGGAGGGATAGGAATGAGCAGTTATTATTATCCTTTTTGCCTCTGGCAGGGTAGTGGTGTCAGTTAGAGGCCAGCGGTGGTAGCCAGGGGGGCCGCGTAGGACCGCTGGCTCTCCGAGGTGCTTCATCTCGGGGCCGAGGCAGCAAGAACTCTAACTGAACCGCAGCCATTTGGATTGAGAAGTGCTGAAGCAGCAAACTCAGCCCGTTTCACTGGGTGGAGTTCCTCTACTGTACTACAGGTCTTTAAACAAGGAGAGGTGGCAGCCGCCTGTGATCCAGCATCTCCGATTCACACATCGTCGTCCATTATTTTTGTTTTATTCCACACTTGTTTCTCAGCGGCAGCATCTGCGATCCATTTGTGTGATTTATGAGTCAGAATTGTGTCGGAGCTTTTAGAACCAGCATGGGACTGCATTGCCTCGTGTCATATTGGGTGTTGGCACACAGGCTGGAGCTCAAGGATTCCTCGGATTCCTCCCAGTAGAAGCCGGTGATAAGGGGGAAATGTGAGGTAAGGAGAGGTCTTCATGTTCTGACAGCGGTCTGGCGCGTCCATGAAACGAGCTGAACGTTTGAACACCAGACAGACATAAAGAAGCAAATGGCTTTTTATGAGCAGCAAGATTTATCCCTCAAACAAGCTTAGCCGAGCTCCGCCAGCTGGATTTATGGCACTTGACACGAGGAACAGGCTATTGGAGCTCGCTCTGGATGTTTGGCCCAGGCCGGTGCTGCGTTCACACAAAGGAAGCATGAAATATTAGCATTATTCTAAAAGGTTTCCGTCTATTAGGAAGGAATTGAGTGTCCTTTTCCAAGATGCCTCGCAGTGAAGCCGTTCCCTTTTTTCCCTCACCTGTAATTCTACCGGGCTGGAAAAGTTTTCTGGCAGCCAGACTCTCTGCCGGTCTGGATGGAAAATATTCCAAATGATAAAAGACAAGGGTGCACAAGTCTTCAGACGTTTCCATTGGTGGTTCTAGAATCGGCCTCCGTCAGAGGTTCACTAACAGTTTCATGAGATGTGATGTTTATGAATCGAAGCTGGGAGCGCTTCAAACTCATGTCAACCTCAAATCGATTGGGAAAAGTCGAGTCCATCCAAGTAGGGAAAAATCAGGTGTCTAGTTTTCAGCTTCAATGTTTGTAAAGCGGAACCAGTAAACGGGGGTGGGGCGTCCATCGTGATCTCCTGTGGAAACGGAGAGGGTTCCTTACGGTGTTTCTGTGGCGATCTCGCAGTACGCAGCTCTGACTTTGATCCAGGATGTCAGCACAGGTGTCGCGTCAATCAAGACAATCAAGAAGTCATACTTTACAGCTTAGTCATTTTCAAGAGGCGTTGATCTTCATCCCACACTGACACTGATTCACCAACAGGCCACGAATCCACTCGCTTTCGCTTCTCAGGTCGGAAGTCGCACTTAAAGTTCTGATTCTGTCGACAGGAAGCCATGTGACCGCGCTCCAGCTGGGATTAGGGGGTCCTGTCAGATATGTCCCTGTGCTGGGAGCCTCAACTCAAGTTGTCGAACAGTTTTGATGCATCATTGCCTCCTGAGAAATCTTGTCTCCACATGATATCATACACAGGGGGCGGAGCCTAAAAGTCATTATTCACAATAAAGCCATTAATTGAGATACCAGCTGGCCTCTTTCTGGTGTTGGAAGCTTTCCTTCGCTGTCTCGTCCCCTAACGTCTCTGCGATATCATCATCATCATCATCCTCATCATCGTTAGGTCTCCTTTTACCCCACCTACCAAGTGTAACTATTTATTTCATGAACATTCAGTTAACAGATATCAAGGTTTCAACGGGGTGGTTTAAGAACAATAGTGTAGATGTTATCTGCAGCGGGTGGGGGGCTATAATGCCTGATTAATCATATTTTCCTGTTGATGACTGTCTATAGAGTATTGGTTCTTTAAGAGCCCACCATCGGTCATACTCCAGTCTGTACAGTAGGGCGTCCTTATTAGTTGTACCGCTGAAGCGCCATCCATCGTTGCATTCCAATGGATAAATAGAGGTCGCTTCATTGGGATCAAAAATCCCCATCGTTACCCACAAGTCGATGCTCATTTGCCACGCCCACACAGCAGCGCCACTGATTCCCGGCACGCACTTTCATTGCGCCACCGGATTTCAAGCCTTCCCCGCTAACCCCTGATGCGCCGGATGTGGGCACATCAGGTTCCCCACCCTGGCTATGGGACGTGTTCAGGGCGCACCGAGGTCCGTTCTGGTAAATTACCCATTCAAGGTCCCTGGGCCTCTTCCCCCCAATAAACCCGGCTCCTCCCCTGAACCGTCACCAGTGACATTTGGCTCCATCCTAAGGTCGTTTTGTCATTTTTAAAAGTATTTAGATAGTGCTCAGTAGTTTCAGATTGGGGTTTTCCATCTTTTCTAACAGCTTAAGGTGGTTATTCGGGTGTTTGTCAAGAGCAAATACGTTTTATTTACATAAGTATTTAGGTTGCTACGACGTCAGACTCTATATCGTCACGCCCCAATGAACAAATAATCAACGATAGGGTAGCAGTTGTTCTGCCAGCTTTCTACAGGCCCGTTTACCTGATGCCGGCAAACCAGTTCTTTTATTTCCTCTCTTATCATCTACGCCGACTATCATTTTGTCTGCATGAGATCTTTCTCCTGCTCTGTGATTACCGTGACATGTTGTGGAGATAGTTAAGTATGCAATAAAAACAGTAAGAACATTGTGTGTCGAATGAGAAAGAAGTGCGGTGCAGGGACTCGGCTGGTGGGCGTGGTTGTGAGCGAGGGAGCGTATTTGAAAATGATCACCTGTCAGCTTCAGTGACCTGAAGCTCTTCCGCCAGTGTCGAATTGAAAGTCAGAGCTGTAATTAATAGGGATTATGCACTTGAGTAACCGCAACATGATCAAAAGCAGATTTGTGTTCAGGCAGCGCACACTCATGCACGTTCAGCCGCATACACATGTTAAGTTCAAGTGTGGTTTTCTTTAGTACGGAGGCTATGATTTAAAGCGCTGCCCTGCTGTCAGCCGTGTGTAGATCACAGTAAGTGGCTGCCTTGACTCTTATTCCTTTTTTCCCCTGATCGGCCACATGTATCGAGCTGCAAACTGGAAAGAGTTCCACTGGTTATAGAAATGTTTTTAACCACTGTCGATTCTCATTTTATTCTGCGATAACCCCAGAATAGAAACACGGGACCCTCCATGGGACTCTACGGAACATTTATCATTCATCATTCACGCTTACTTGTTCTCTGAGACTTTGGTTCTGAGCCACTGTAGGTAATTCAACACCTTTGATACTCGGCATGGTGGGGGGGAAGTAACTTTAACCCGTCCTAGAGACGGAGGGCAGGCAGGTGGAGGCAGGGGGAGGTGGCATCAGGCTGGAATGGTGGGGGCGGACGCCAAGCTGGCATGGGTGATCTGAGGTTCAGGAGACAATAGTTATGAAGTAAAACGAGGAGACAACACAAGGAGTAAACTATCATAAACTAGACAGCGCTCAGGGAGAATAAATCTCTGCCAAGGCAGCTCACTTTCCCCATGATGTCATCGCACACAAGAGCAATAGTCCCGTAATAGTTTGACCCCATTGGGAGCCCTTGAGCAAGAAACTTACCCCCAGAATTTGGAATCTAAATAGAATCATTATTAATTAGATTTGATTTGTTTTTCAAGTTTGTAGTTCAGAACTTGTTCTTTTTTTTTTTCCATCCCTGCTGCATCATATGACCTATTCCTCCACCCAGTTACATTTACGTGTAGTAGTTTACGTGTTACTGACAAACACCAAAAGATATCCAGTTACTTCTGATACAACCCTGGAGGAAAACGGTGACAAACGGCACAAGAAGAACCAACAAACTCTTCAAAAAAAAAAAAAGCCTCCAGAAATGTTCAGATGAGTACAAGAAAAATCTCGGCTCCGCCCCTTTTTTCTCCAACATGTTGGAGACATGTTATATCTCCAGCATGTGATGAGTTCTCTCTTACTACGTGACTAACCCCTATTAACAATATTTATAATATATACACAATATTGTATAATACATATTATGTATATTTTCCGTATGATTCCACATAACTCTTATATATGTATATACATACATATATATGTAGATATATGTATATATATATATATATATATATATACATATATGTATATATACATATATATATTGTATATAATATTTACCTGGATCCACTCCATATACATATAATACCTGTTGTGTATGTTTATTTCCCGTATGATTCCTCTTATACACGCACTCATGAATATATAAAACTACAGCCGTCGGTGAAAATAGACTGTTTGTTCCGTCATCTCAGAATATATTTCATTTAAGGCTTAAATGACATAAACGTAAGAAGATGCAGGATCTGATACCCGGTTTAGGAGAATAAAAACAAACCCTGATACCAGTGTGATTCTGAAATCCAGGGCTCGGGTTTCACGGCCAGGCAGTCGTATTATGAGAAACTATCTTGGCGCTCCTGCCTTTAGGGGTGATGACATATCGGGGAAAGTGAGATGCCTTGGCGGCGGTTTGAAACTCTCTGATTGCTGATCTCCGATTTAGAATAATAATTTTAATTCCTGCTGAAGTTTACTGCGTCAGAGCGCTGATGTTATGCCGGACAATAAAAACTCTAGAATATATCTTTTAAGCCGTACAGAGACAGGGAAGGAGAAGGGAGAAAAGAAGCAGATGGGAGTCTGGGTGACCCCGGCGTGAGTTCTCAGTGTGAGGTACGGAGTGGAAGCCGCCGCGCCGCCGCGCTGCTGTGAGTACGGCGACCAAATTAAAAGGATGTCATGAGAAAATGATTATCTTGCGGACCGGACCACAACCCAGCCATTTCTCTTACGAACTACAATGTTATGTTTATCGATTAAAGAAAATCTCTCGTGGCGTTCGAACACAGAGCGGAGAGAAAAGCGATTTGCTCCCACCGTTGCCTTCGCAGCGAAAAACGTCTCTGATGTTCCCTTGTTTCCGAAAATACAAGAACCGCAGAACCTTGCACCGAAATGCTGTCACAGATCTGGAATCTTGAATTGCAGTGGGAAAAGGGCCGGTTCTGTACGCAGAATAGGAAAAGAAGCTTTACTGTTGTAATGCTGGAGGGCTGAAATAGCTCCGGCGGCGTTGCAATATTTGTCTTAAACGGTTGGTTTTCTTTGCGGGAGGTCAACTCCGGACCCACATTACCTCCCAGAAACCCGATCCGCTGCAGCAACAAAATATAGACTTCAACTGGGGTGTAACGCAACCAACACAATGACCCGGAGAGGTCCGCCGCGTTTGAAACATGTTTTTAACCATGTCCACCTCTTTATGTGGAGTCCCCCCCCAGTTCAGAGAACTGTCAGTCAAGAGGGACACTAAAACGGCTGCGTGGGCGTGGGAGAGAAGACGGAGAGTTTCCGACGGATACCACTCCCTCGCCACGCGTGAACTGATGTGAATTTAGGTGACAGGAGGCTTTAACCTCTGGGAAAAAGGATCTGTAAGGGGGGGAAGGGACGGAGAGGGCTGAAAAATGGGATTGACCCTTGACCCCTCGGAGTCGGTAATGCGATCCTGGTGTCTCTATTGTAGAGGCAGGAGGGGTGGGGAGGAGGTCAGCGGGGGGAAAGGGAAGGTAGCAGCGACGGCTACACTGCTGATTAGAGCTTCCTGTGGTCAGTAGCGGCGCCGCAGCTTGGAAACATTCTGATGTTTGTTTCAGACAAAAGGTGCCGGAAAAAAAAAAAAAAAACCTTCTACGAGGAAGAGATGTACGGAAAATTAAAAAAAACATCTCGGTGGACACATCCGTCAAAAACGTATTTTTAAACAATCGCGTCACCGGGTTGAAGTTTGTCCGACCTCCGTGGTCTTGATTTAAAGGCGTGAAACTTTAGAGGTTCAGGATAAAGTTCAAAGGCATTAATTATCGCAGCAGCTTTACGGCGAGGAAGTTCAGCCGAAACCTGCGAGGTGGAGGAGGACCGGTGGTTTATGAGGTCTTCGCCGTTTCTACTCCCAAACACCACAGTGGTAACCCGGACTGAACACCAGGTCAGGTCTGCTCCAGAGAAGGTTCTGTTCGAGATAAGGGATCAAAACTGGATAAAAGCCCTTCTTACCGAAGAGTCAAATCTCTGGAGAACGTCTTCATCGTCCATCCAAGAACCCAAAGCTCCGTGTGTTTGTGTTGGAGAGTCTTCCTCTTGGCGTCCCTTCATCTTTTATTTTCATGTTGGCTGCTAAAACTGTCAATAGTAGCAACAACAACCTGCTGAAAACCAAAACTAAACGGGACATTGTACAATCGACTGGAACAAATGGAGCCATCAGCTTTTCTCCTGGTAGATGTTTTTGGAGCCTCATCAGTTCTCAGGCATGTTTCTCATCAGCTGAAAAACAGGGTGGGGCCAGCTGACACCGAGACAAGTGTAACTCTCCAGCACCAAATGGTGCTTGAAGTGATTATGTGTCTTGGATCAGAAAAACGTGTTGTGCTTAAATACAGCAGGGAGGGCCTCAGAAAAAGTCCGCTTAAAAAGAAAAAACTTGAAAATCAAAGCAGCAGAAGCCAAGATATGACTGAATGACTTTTAGTCAACCGTGGGTCGGGCTCCCAAAAACATGTTTCCCACAACCGTTGGAGCGTCTGGACGGACGGGCTCTTCAAGTGCGGCGGACTTCACGTGTCAAACGGCTGAAGTTATGAATGAAGGCCACAAAAACAGGAATGAATCCTTGAGCGCGTTGAAGTTCCTCTCCTCTCAACGAGGTCGTTCTCCTCATTACGTCCCTGAAACGTCAGGGACGTTATGGAATGTGGATTTCATGTCGGTGCAGGAAGGGCCTCGTGTTAAAGCCGTGACTCAAACCGCATTCTTGCATAATTTTTATAATTTGCGACCAACTTAGTGCGAGGAAGAAGTGGATTGATTTTGGGAAAGGGCGGTTGTATAGTTCCGACACTAGGAGGAGCTTTATTTACAAATATTTTTGGACACTCGTTTTTTAACTGTTGGTCCGATTTAGTCTGGAACTGGTGCATAAAGGATAAATATAGTAAATATCCCCTTTTACTCTTAAAGTTCATTAATTACTCACTAGGGGGAGCATTTTACGGAAAAAAAACCAACCATTTTTCGGATATAACTTCCTAATCGTTGAACGAAAAAAAGATCAAATGTGATATAAATTAATCCACTTGAGGAGATCTACCTACTAAATATATATAATATGTTTTACTCTAATGGTTCATATTTTATTCACTAGGAGTTTTTTTTTTTTTTAAAGAATACTGTTTTCCGGACTCAACCCAAAACTATTCCATACCCCCATTGATCTTAGTGTGAGGAAGAACAGGATTGACTTTGGAAAAGATTGGTTGTATATTTCTGACACTAGGGGGGGGGGCTCTCACTCCAAACGTTTCGGGGTCATAATTTCTTAAGCATTGGTCCAAATTTGGCGCGTACAAAATGAATCGAGGACGTCCATCTTGTTTATCGTCTTTTACTGTAATATTTAATCCTTTACTCACTAGAAGGAGGAGGAGGTTTTATTTTTGTATTTCTTTTATGGAAAACAAAGTTCTCCGAACATAACTTCACATTTAATATGAAGGAGTTCAATCCATTGGATCGCTTGTACAACGCAGGGGGGAATGCTCCAACACGTTTCATAGGTTAATAAGTCAACCTTTTTTTGGAGGGGGATCATCTCTCCTACTTCCTTTGTTTCCTTCTCTGCTCAACAACAACAACAACAACAACAACAACCTTTGATCCTCACTGAAGGAGATGGAAGTTCACTCTCAGTGAAAATAGTCCCCAATAAGAAAGACTCATGACTCTTTTTACGTTTATCCGGGGTCGGGTCCCGGTGGCAGCGCGTCAAGAAGGGATCTCCAGACATCCCTCTCCCCGGCAACGCTCTCCAGCTCATCCTGGGAGATCCCGGGCGTTCCCAGGCGAGATGAATTATATAGTCCCTGTTGCGAGTTCTGGGTCTACCTTGGGTTCTCCACTAGGTTGGACGTACCTGAAGAACCTCAAGAGGCGGGCTGATCCTGATCAGGTGCCCCGCCAACCTCCACCGGCTCCTTTCGACGCGACTCAAGTTGAAACTCTTGAAGTTCTTGCTCGGTTGACATCATCCTGAAACTTAGGTGAACAGAACCAAAGTGCTCCGTCTCAATACTCCCCAAAGCAGCTGGCTGATAAAATAGAACCGGGCCGGAAACCCAGCAGCTTTGGCCCGTTTCTGTAAAGTGCCTCTTTCTTTACATGCTGGTATACGTCATTTTCTCACTCCTCAGGTAAGAAACAACTCAATCAACTTTTATAGTTGGGAGTTAAGAGGTTCCTTTCTCAGGGGCAGAAACTCCACAATGATTTATTGTTTAATTGCGCTGAGTCGTTAAAGTTGGCTGTAATTGATGTTCTAAGGACCTGGCCCTGAGCCAAACTCTGGGTTGTGTAACACCGCACGCTCACGAACGGGAGAGAACGGCGAGCCGAGCCGGGCTTCCTCACGTCTTCTTCCTCCTCTTCAGTCTGGGTCCGACGGTCAGCGAGGGAAACGGCGTGGATTCCTAACACCAGCTTTACTGTGCTGGGAGGAGAAAGAGAGATTGTGGATTGTGTGTCTGGCCGTTTGGTATTTCCTGAAGGAGTTTCCTCCTACCGTCAGAGCGGAACCACCCTGGGCCCCTCAGCAGTCCGACCTACAGACTGACCCGGTACTGCTCCCAGAGAGCAGCAGGGGAGACATGGCGGCAGTTTGCCGCCACACTGGATCTGAAGGTGCATGAATAAAGAGGAGCATTGATGAAGATGGTGACAAAAGAGCGGAGTAAGTTGTTATTGAGGCGGGGGGAATAGGGTCCTGCCAAGCAGAGGCAGCGTCTCCAGTTCTGCTTCTGGCTCCACAGGCACACATCCAAAGTTCTGAGTCTGCGTGTCTTCCGCTCATATTCACGAACGTTGCCACAGCTTCGTACTGTGAGGTCGGCCCGTTTGATAGAAGGGCGTATCATCAGCATCTACCACGCTCCGGCCCGGAGATAGGAGGGCGGCACCGGGATGGAGGGCCAGGATTCCTGCGCTATCAGAACGCTTTAACTCCGGCGCTGTAGGCCCGACGAGAGAAACCTGCCAGACGAGGAGGGGAGGGTAGGGGGAAGGAGGGAAGGAGGGAAGGAGCCTTGTTGACAAGATGAGGGAGCGACGGGTGAGTTATGTCAGCCCGTGTCTTTGCCCCCCAGTCCCAGCTGGACTTGATTACCCAGACTCCTCCACTGCGTTTCTAGGGGGAACATGGCTGTGGGACTGTCAGCGGGGATGAGGAGGGACGTTCTGGGCAGGTTTTCAGACCTCAATCCCCGGGCTGTGCTGGGAGCGATGCTCGCCAACGCCGCGATGACATTTTTATAAACGGTCCTGTTTTGAATGTTGGGCCGTAACGTGAGGATTATGAGAACGACAATTGAAAAAATCAATCCTTCAAGAGAGGCTTAGTTTCTCGGAGGTCATTCCAGGGTTCTGGATGCAGACTGTTTTTGGGCATCATCGTTTGGAATAAATTCCCCATAATACCTGCTGATTCATGTGATTCACGCCGCATTCAGGGCACTTCAGAAAAGAGGAAAAAACAAGCTCAGACAAAATGATGTGAGCGTTTGGTCGGAGTGGATTTTCATTTTTCTCCTGGAAACAGAACATTTCATCATTTTTTCAGCACATCAACCTTCACGACCCGACGATTCTTTTCTCACTCCTGCAGAAATTCGTTGCTCCATTTCAGCCGACGTGACGTCGTCATGACGGCGTCTTCTGTTACGACTGGTATCGCTAATATTACAGTATTTACATGATTCTAACAAGTTCATTAGTATTATTTGTACTCTCTCTGAATATATCGGCTTTTACGAGATGTCGTTAATAACGGATGTTAGCTCACTAGCGCTAACGCAACATTTCTTCACATGCTTTTCAGATTTCAGAAATTGCGAAAATTGTGTTTACCGAGTCGACCTTTGTCTTAAACGCAGCAATAACCGACCTCCGCCCCCCTACCCCACCCCCATCCTCGTCCCCACAGATACTTTTCTTGACTTAGATCAGATTATACAATAAAATCTCCCGCTTCTCCGTGGTTGGGTCACGATGGCGTCCGGCCAGGCGGGGCATTCTAAACGTCCCTCTCTGCAGAAACGCCCTTAAGCTCATCTCGGGGAATTCCAAGGCATTCCCAGGCCAGATGACATCTATAATTCCTCCTGCAAATCCTCGGCCTTCCCGGCGGCCTCCTCCCAGTTGGCAGTGCCTGAAAAACCTCCGACGGGAGGAGGGGTCTGAATCAGGAGCAGAGGCTCCCAGCTCCTGCCGCTGGTTTCTGCAACCTCCTTTTGGTCACCCCAGATCTCACGAGCGTAGGTGAGGGTCGCGCCACAGAGGGACTGGTAGATTGAGAGTTGTAGCTTCAGACTCAGCTCTCCCTTCACCACAACGGACCGATACAACGCCATCATTACTGCTGACGCCGCACCAAAACCGCCTTCTTGTTTTCCACTCCCGGAAAATTGGCAAATTCTCTGAGAGTCATAAATTCACTTGTCTGTGTGGGGATCCGTTCTCATAGCCGTCGTCTACGGACAACACTGATGCTATGCTACGCACCATATAGCATAAGAAGGCGGCTTCGTTTTTATTTTCTGTGGCTGTTGAAGTGCCGTCTCTAATGTACGCTAATGTGTGGAAAAACATTATATTTACTCTCTCATGTTTCTTCATCTTCTCCCCACAAGCTGTCTCTCCCCTCCCGCGTGCCAGCTCGCTGAAATAACGTTTGAATTAACTCTGAATCTGACATGCGTGATGAAAAGCCTGCGAGCTGAGACGAGAGGACCTCAGGAGATGAATGATGTCTTAAGTATTTATTTCGGCTCGTTGCGTCAAGGCGAACTGAAAATGATGGATATAAATGTCAACAAGTGAAGATTGTAATGCTATCGCTGAATCTGAGGGTGTCCCTGGAGAGGCTAAACACCGCTCTACGGTATACTCTGCTGGGTGAAAACGAGGCACACATATCTAGTTGGCTCACATTGCAGCCTTTCTGCTTTACACTGTAAAAAGAGAATTGTTCGATGAACAAATTGACCTCAACGGGTATCGTTCAATTAAATTTGTTATTTACAGCTTAAATTAGTAGATAAGACTCAAAAACACTTAATCTAACCGAGGTAACTTATTTTCTTTCACTTATTTTCTTCACTTACGGTGCAGGATTAAAGCTCAAAAGCATTAAAAAAAAAATGAAATTCCAATTTTTTCTAAATCTGTTTTCAAAATACTTTCAAGGTCGTACCGTCAAAAAACACAAAACAGAACAAATATGTGTATTGGTTCAGTAAATCTGGCCTTATTTTATTCCTGTTTTGGACAAATATCACACGTTATAATAAGATAGTTGGTGATGTAAAATAAAAATAGAACTTTCACTGGTGACCCAATTAAAAAAGAATTTTCAATTTACATTTCAGAATCAATAATACTTCATTCAATGTGTATTAACGGTGAAGAAATCATTTTTTTACAGCGTATTTAGACTTCCTACCTACCAATACCCTTTTCTGCTTTTCACAGACTTTTTTAGAAAATCAAAATAGATTCATAATTTAATCAACATTTGAATACTTTATGTATTTGAATAGTTTGTTCAAATACATATATCTATATCGTGGATATCTAACGATGGCTGGTGTCATATTTCAGTGGTCTAAAGGTGCCGCTGTGCCTGTTGGCAGGTATGTTTATGCCCAGCAGCTTGGTTGGAATCTTATGGGAAACGCTAATAAATCCAATTCACTTACACTTAATGATATTTTTGTTTTCTTTGTGGTCTCATGAGTAAATTTGACTTGTTTTTTTAGTCTTCATTATTTAGCAAGGACAGTTACGTCCCATATGCAACATCCGTGTGTGACGCAGCATCATATCATCCTTTGAAACGCTTTACATCCATCGTGTGTCCATCAGTACGTCGCTCATAGCTGTAGAACCTCGTTTTAACACTTTATTCCGCTAGATAAATGTTACCGTTTCTTTGAATAATGGCTGGTTATGGTTACGTTTTTGGAGGGCAGCTTAATTGCGGTGTACAGTATCGCGCTTTTTTCCTAATGCCCAGGTGGAAAACCCACCGCTTCCTACCAAGAGCGTCTGCTACGTCTCAAACGTTTTTGGAAGGTGTTCGCTAAGGTGGCCTGACCTTAGGCGGAAACAGACGGACCAACTAAAAGAGAATAAACTGTTAGAAACCAAAACTAATGGGGGAAAATTCCTCCCCAGTATGTTCGAATGTTCCCTGGAAGTCGACATGAAATGTGTCACGACTCTGCAATGACCGATTAGAAGCTGAAACTGGAGTAATCTGTCCAGAAGGAGCTTCGGCGTTATTAATGAGAAGGCAACCCCCACAAGTCCTGCTAATGGAACCAAGCACGTCCAACTGGAGAAGCCTGTCAGAGATGGCTTAGCGCTCCAGGCGTTTCTCAGCTTGACAAAAAACTCCAGAGAGACCGGCAAGTGGACCGGGATCAGAACAGTTGGTTCAGCTATTCAAAGCACTTTAAATATAATACCAGCTCTCTTTGCTACCACAGCCTCGGCCTCTGAGCGGTTTTTAGGTGCTTAAAGCAGCGGGACCTGACCTCTGCTTGTTGAAGACCGGTTTGAAGTTGCTGATGACCTCATTACATTCTGGTTCTGGTGTATTAAACCCACAGTTCACACACATTTTCCTTTTTATGATGTAAAGTAATAAAAAAAATCACCAGTCACCGATATCCCAGAACGAACGCTTGAACATATGGTCAGTAAATATGACGGTACAAAACTGTCAAGTCGGGACAAACCGATACTTGGTCCTACTGTTTTTTGGTCAGGTGCAGGGAAAAGGGAATTCCAGCCCACTGACTGTACTGTAAAATGTTATTTATTGCATCATTTTGGTTCTAAACCGTCACAAAAACTGTCAGAGAAATTGTGAGAAGTCGTAAAATTCAAAACAGTGGTAGATACGGTAAATTAATCTAAATCAAGAAACTTTGTAATCGTCAAAATAAGTGGAACAAACAGAATTTTACTGTTAAAACGTAAACTTTTGGTTAAAGTAGCAGAAAAATACCATCATGTCAAAAACAGGTCATTACTGTAAAAGTTAAAAGTATTATTCTGTCTGAATTACAGATTTTTAATTGTATAACTATGAAATACTGTCAGTTTCAAGGCTTAAAACAATGTCAGAAACATTTTCCCCGAAACAATCCAGTTCTTCCTCGCACTGAGTTCTATGCAGGTATTACATTTGAAGACGATTCATGGATGGTTCTTCGAGTTATCGCGTTCACACGTAAGAACTGCGGCGGACTCCTGCACTGACGTGGAGGATTCGTTTAACTCGGGTGGAGGATCCGCTCCCTCACATGTGGATGTGTCACCTGGTGACCCGCTGGGAGAAGAACGGACCGGTCCTTCTAAAATCACGTCCGGCGATGAAAAGTGTCACGCGGACCGATTTAAGAACAACGGGATGCATAATCTCTAATTTACTTTTTCTTTTTTCTTTTTTAATGGATTGAGGAAATGTGATTTATTTTTATTTATTTATTTTGGTCTCGCCTGAGTCGTGTCTTTAATAAATACTGGAGACGGCGTCACAATCTGACGCCTCCTCTAGAAGGAGAAAAAACGTGGAGTCGTCTGAATGACAGGAAAGGAAGGAAGGAAGGAAGGAAGGAAGGAAGGAAAGGAGAGGAGGAACGTGAGTAGGGGATGGAGGTGCAGCACTGGGAGCGAGCCGCTGAGATTTTTAACGGGGGTCCGCGGGGGTGTGCGTCCCGTCCAGCGCCGTGTTTATAAAGCCCAGACCTGCAGCGGTGTGAGTCTTGCAGGGCCGGTGTTTCCTGCAGTGTAATCTGAGTCTCTGGTGGAATGTGTGAACCACATCCGAGTCCACTCCACTCAAGCCCCCGACTCACTCAGTATCCCACTGTAAACACCAGAACCCTGCCGGGTCTCTGCAGCAGCACAGGTAGAGTCGGGTTCCACACACACACACACACACACACACACACACACCAACAATAACACAACACAGGACAGGCTTCAAAATAAAAGCACGTCGGTACCAGACGTCTGCAGGAAAGAGAAAAAGCGGCGGCTGATATCGAGAGTTCATGTGTGGCGTTTTTTTCTGCGAGCGCCCTCCGCCCTCTGTGACTCCTCCGTGGCGAGTGTGAGGTTTAGACTTAAGAGGTTAATTGTAGCGTGACCCCTCTAATGTCTTTGCCTGGCTTGTTATCTTGATTGGGTGATTAATTCTGGGGCTGCCCTCCTCGGTCGCCCCAGTCTTCACACAGTCACATGTCTCTGTTTCACACACACACACACACACACACACACACACACACACTCACACACACATTTCCTGAACTGGGGAGCCCCCACATTCCTGTAACCCTCAGGCTGCTCCGTCGCATTACTTTTCCTCCCTCTGTCCTCTCTCTCTCTCTCTCTCTCCCTCTCTCTCTCTCTCTCAATTTATTTCTCCCTCTCACTTAATCACTCTCGGAGCTCGCTCGCCCCACTCCCCTTCCCTCCCCCGCCGCAGTCGGGCCTCGCCGCCTGCTATAACACTCCATGTAGCGTCATAAGTTATCATTGAGCGAGGTCATTAAAGTGAAGCATGTAGTGATGCGTCTGTGATCACGCCTCCTCCATCATGACGTCTCACTGATAATCAGTAAGAACGTTTTCCTGCCGTGTGAGAGATTAGTATCTGAGGCAGGAGAGAGAGAGAGAGACAGAGAGAGAGAGAGAGAGAGAGAGAGAGAGAGAGAGGGGGCATGTAGGGATGTTTTGGGTTTTTTTGTCCCGACCCTCCGTCTCGTTCCATTTCCGGGCCGTAACTCAAAAACAGTTTTTTTATGTTTGTTTTGTGTTTTTGATGGAAAACTGTACACACACATCAATCCCGACTGTGAAGCGGTGCCGTTTGGGAACTCTGAGACTTTCTTGGACCTGGGTTCATTCTGGTGGTTTGGTTTTTTTTCTCTCTTCCAAAACAATCTCGGTGCGACTCGCCGCTTTTCCACACGCGTCTGTAGACACAACAACCGACCGCTGAGGTGGTGCTGAGGCGGTGCCGAGGTGGTGCTGAGGTGGTGCTGAAGTGGTGCTGAGGTGGTGCCGTTCTCCTGCTAATAAGGAACATTAATCATTCCTGGTTTTTTTCCCTCCGGGGTAAAAATTTCCAGCCGTCCCTCCGATCGTAATCATTTTTATTTTTTTATCTCTATAGTTAAACAAACAACATTTACCACCATTAAAAGTTCAACCTGTCCATGTTCACCCTTTTACTCCAACTTGTGCTGCTCGACCGTCTAGCCGGACCAAAACTTTAATTAAACACCAATCAGCCATAACATTAAAACCACATGCACCATGTTTTTCTCCTCCGGTGCAGTTGTTCCGACACTTTTCCACCAGAACCAGCGTTAATGTTGTGAGTAGTCTGGGTCACAGCGGCTCCACTGAAGAACAGGAGTAGGTCCGAATTGCTGCAGAGTAGGAAAACTCAACAAGACCTTCTGTCCTGGTGATGTTCTGATCCGGTGGTCTTAGTTTCACTAAGATCCTTTCGCTCTCCTCTTTTTCCTGCTTTTTGATATTGTGAATGCTGTACACTTAATTTATTTTTTCCCCATAGAAATATATATATATTGTATAAATATACGTGGATATTTTCAGCTTTTTATAGTTAATTTGACTTTTTCTCCGTTATGAAACTTCCAGAGCCGACAGGAAGTAAAAGAAAAAGAACCTTCTGCTGAACTTGTTGCCTTATGACATCCTGAGGATTCCATTCTTGTTCCTATGAACATGCATAGACTGCTATAGCATAATCAGCCTGACTAGAGTTGATTGATGAGGTATGTAGAGGTTGTCATAATGCGTGAGGCGTGAACTTTATAATAGCCACATACAGTAAAGTCACTTTATAGACGACACCACCATGAGAATAATCAGAGAGTGTTATAAAGGCGTTATAATCACAATCTCATAAAATGATGGTGGATCTGCTCTTCATCGATTATTTGAATAATGTTTTTAATTGTTTTACCGGCCGGATCTTTGTGGAGTTTCCAAACGACCACTTCCTCTTAACTTTGTCTCCCAGATTTATTACTAAGTATCACCAACCAGCACCCAGAGAGAGAGAGAGAGAGAGAGAGAGAGAGAGAGAGAGAGAGAGAGAGAGAGAGAGAGAGAGAGAGAGAGAGAGAGAGAGAGAGAGAGAGAGAGAGAGAGAGAGAGAGAGAGAGAGAGAGAGAGAGAGGGGAGGTCTTTTCTCGCTCCTACAGACTCACTCTCTCAGGTTCTGGCTCTCCCTGTTTGGGCACGATGAGAACGGCAGATTATTAGCGCTGATAAGACGAGGAATGCTGCTCAGAGAGGAAATGGCGTTCGGGAGGAGATGAAGCCTATAGAAGTCTGTTCCCTCATCCTCCCCATATGTCATCCAAACCAGCCCCCCCCCCCCTCCCAACACCAGCTCTGGTCTCTTCCTCTCCTTCTGTCTTCCTCCACGCCGCGGTGGCAGAATAGAAACGGCGGCGAGGAGGGATTGATCGGACTTGACCCGGTACTGAGGGACGTGCTTAAGCAGGCCTCTTACCTCTTTATCTGGTCCTGCTGCTTTTAGAGGGAAGCGCAATGATGGGCTGAGTTCATCACCGCTGAGCAACGTCACCGCAGAGGAATCCGTTAACAGTTCTGACTAGAGGCCCGTTTGGACTCGGGCGAATAGTCTCGAGGAAATGGTTTTAGAAAAGGTGAATCTTGAAAAGTATCCAACCACTGATTTTGTCCTTTTCAACCAGATTGTGTCGAAGCAGAGGAATTAAATCTATAGACGGATTCCTCAGAACTAAGTCCAAAACAGCCCTGTGGATCCATGGAGATATAAATACATCTTTGTAGGTTTTTGACTTTTGTCTTCTCGGATTCACGTTTTTGTTTTTTTCCAACTTTATTGAAAGAACATTCAATCAAATATTTAATCCTTAATCTGCTTTAATCATGTTTTGTTTTTTTTGTTACGTATAAACATCCAGAGGGAGGAGAGAAAGAAAGAGTGAGATTCTAACACTGTGTGTGTGTGTGAGTGTGTGTGTGTGTGTGTGTGTGTGTGTGTGTGTGTGTGTGTGTGTGTGTGTGTGTGTGTGTGTGTGATCTCCCTCACATCCAACATCTTTGTTGCAGAATGGCGCCCCAACATGGGGGCCAGTATGTAACCTATACAGTATGTATGTTCTGTGGTGTGTGTGCGTCATGGGGGCTGATGGGTAACTTAATAAGATCTGTCAGTGCGATGGAGGCCGAGACGTTCGCCCCTCTTTTTTTAGTCTCATCCCGCTTAAAACATTGATGTTTTAGTTTCCATGTGGCGATGGCTGAGAAATTAGCATAATGAATGAAATGTTATGATAACGGATAAAAGAGAAGAAGTCAAATACCTCCAACAGTCAGAACTTTTCAGGACTTTTCACCTGTCACAGCGTCTTTATGGTCTCTTAAAGAAAACAGCAACAAATAATCCGGATCAACTCCTAAATGGAATGGCTATATGCCATAAAAAGAACCCCTTCTTATCACATAGGAGAACTTCATCAGCTCTTTTGACCTGTGGTGTCCCCCAGGGCTCCATCCTTGGTCCCTTACTCTTTAATTATATATATGCTGCCACTAGCCATTGTATAGAAACAGGATAAACGTATGCAGAAGAAGAAATAATGGCTCAAAATGTGCTCAACCAAACCGCTGAGCAGGACATTAAAAGGGTTGAAGCTCTGTTTACGCAGCTTATCGCCCAAGGTTAGCCTGTCGCGTCGTTATTCGGGGTCTCCGCTATGTATCAAAGCATTAGAGGCAAAATGGTGGGTGTTAAACGGCGGCAGGGGAAGTCACATGATGAGGTTGAACATCTGTGAGAACATAAGGTGGGTAGGTAGGCGCTCTGGTGTAATATCACCGTGGTAACAGTAGCTAGTAGCGGTTAGACGCTAACAGAACAAAGACAAATATTTACCAAAAATGTCTTCATTTTTGGGGCGGCACGACTTCTGGGAGCTCTTCAATGCAACTTTGCGTCTTCCTCGCCTTCTCCGGCTCGCTATTCAGAAACAGAACAGCGATGTGGCGCTGAACCGCCACAGTGTGAGCGGAACAGAACCACCGTGAGGTGAGGCTGCTGAACAAACTCTGTATTAAAAGGCCTCATTGACATAAACGCACGGGAAAAAAAAATAAAACCTCCCTTGGCTCAAAAGATGAAGAAGCCGTTCTCGGTTGGGCTTCTTCGCTGTCACCACTCCTAACATGTAAAGGATTCTTCCACGCCACACGGCCAACGCTCCGATGAAGTTTCATGAAAATTTGTTCGGTGCTTTGCGTGTAATCCTGCTAACTGACACCGAGCCGCTCGCCTAACTTCCTGGGCTGAGGTCATGATCATCTCCGGCTCCAGCTGGTGACTCCTCTCTGAAGTCATGCTCCTGCCTTTTGACAGCAGGAGAAGCAGAGTTAGAGAAGACGTCTGAACAGAATCATTTTTGGATCGGTCTATCACGCTCCGATCAGCCATAAGATTATAACCACCGACAGGTGAAGTGACGTGAAGGACACTGATGATCTGGTCGGTTGGTGGTTCTGGAGTTGGAACATCTCCAGAACTGCAGGTCTTGTTGGGTGTTCCCAGTCTGCAGTGGTTAGAACTTACCAAAGTGGTCTAAGGCAGGAAGACTGGAGAACCAGCATCAGGTTTCATGGGTGTCAGCACATTGCAGAGCTGCATTGGCAGAGATATTGGGACCTACAAGATATTTGGCAGGTGCTTTTAATGTTACTCCTTCCAAGGTATTTATTAAAGGGATTACAAAAATACGTCTGGGTGAATTCCCAAGAAATTGGGTTGAAGGACGGGGAACGGGGCCAGAGAGGTTAGACTTTTGGTGCCGATATCCTGGAGCGACTCCATTTTTCTTCATCATCATCGCAGGTCAGGGCGTTTGGGACACTTACTGTAAAACGCAAACATTGCTAGAAGGTTTTTCCACCAGACATTCTAGAGGGATTGGGCTTAACAGATGTTCAGGACTGTTTGGCCTTGGTGGACTTTGAGCGCTCGACACCATCCCATTCTCATTCCTGGACTCAAAACCAAGAATCAGAGCAAAGCTTGAAGACTGTAGATCAAATTGAAACGTTGATCCAGACTTGGTGCGTCTTACAAAACTGTCAACTTTGCATATTTTTTATTCTTTGTTAGTGTTACGGGTTTTCGCCGTCAGCTAGAGCTAAAGGCGCGCAGCAACACGAGCAATCACACCAGAATCCACATAAGTCCAGTTCATTCCAGCGACGTGAACCAGTGATCCCCGGTGGGGCCTGGGGAACCTGGTTGTTTCTGTTTTCCGGAGGTCCAGAAAATGATGTCTCCTGGTGAATATAAATCCCCTGTGTCTTTAAATCCAGCCTCTGAGGTGAAGGTGTGCTAGAAGGGAAGCGGCGTCTACCATCATGTGCTTTTTTTACCGCCGCAAGGACTGTGAGATCAGAGACTCCTAGTTTTAGACAGAAGGACAAACATCCATCTGTGACACGTGTGATGACACGTATTACACGACGCACCGCCATTAATGGTCTGTTTCTAACAGATAATAATAATCCGTCCTTCCTGTCACACGGCGGTTGATCCATTCGGCCCGAAAACCTCCTCCTAGTGGTAGAAATATTCAACCATACTTTCCCAACATTCCAGTTCAACGGATGAAAACGATCCTTTTGATCGTTTTTGGAGTTATATTGATATTTCCAAAGTTGTTGACGGAAATATGCGATCGATCTTTCCCAAAATCAATGCAGTTCTTCCTCGCACTGAGATCTATGATGGTATGAAATTTAAAAATGATCCATGAAACAGTTTTTAAGTAATCCGGAAGGATCCGCAACGGACGCGCCTGCGATGACGATGATATCCAGACTTTTTGGGGATTTGAAAACGACTGTTGACCCGATCCTGTGCGCCTCGAAGAGAACGCTGTAGACCTTCTTCTTTGTGTCCTCATGGCTCACAGGAGCGTCCCAGACGACACATGGATGCTCATTGATGAGGTCATCAGGTAGCTGTGATCACTGGTTACCTCCATTCTCAAGAAAATGTCGCTTGATTTTTTTTTTTCTTTTTCTTTGAGGTAGCTGCTAACTGCTAGCTGCTATTTAGCTCATAGTTGTGCGCCGCACTCTTTAGACATGGTCGTAATCTCACATCGCTGTCCCGTTCAGACCATGACCAATGACCATGTAGTGTTAAAACCGGGCTCCAGTCTCGTTATCTGATCCTGGCATCAGAAGATTCTCCGGAGAGACGAGAGCGATGAATAAAACTGCAAATGTCGGCAGTATTCTGAACCAAAAGTACCTTTGAGTACTCAGAGTAGTAATCTGCATCTGCCCAAACACAGAGGCCCAGGCTGAGCCCTCGCTGCTACACGGAGATTACAGGACAATTAAGATAAGACTGGATCCCTCTCCATCCTTCCCTCCCTCGCTCGCTCCCTCGCTCGCTCCCTCGCCCTCTCTCTCTTTCTCTCTCTTTCTCTCTCTTTCTCCAGTATGATTGTAAAGAATGTTGTTTAAAGAAGGCAAATTACTTGGGCCTTTTGATGCCTCCTGAAATACGAAACACCCAGAGGCCGATAGAACTCTGGTGGCGTGCGCGTTAGCCGCGTTGCACAATGCACCGCTTCGCCCAGACTCCATTATACAAACGTGCAAACAGACTAAACACTCGTTTCACTTTCTGCTGGGAATGACTGAGCTGCACAGTTTCAGTTTGACCTCAGTGGAAGTGAGCAGTCACCTGAGCCCCTCCGCTCTCTGGTTGACTCTCTCTCTCCCCCCCCTCCCTCCCTCTCTCAGTCTGCCGCTTTCTGCTGACTCCGGGAATTATGATCTGTTTCCCGTCCGCAGGAATAATAGAATACAGGAGGAGGAGGAGGAGGAGGAGGAGGGTGGAACAGTAGTGAGGAGTCCAGCTCCGCTGTGGTTACTCTCTCTCTCTCTCTCTCGCTGTGTGTGTGTGTTTATGCGTGTGTGTGTGTGTGTGTGTGTGTGTGTAGAGGCGTTTATATCCAGATGTGCATATGTGTGATATTTTCCCCTTCATTTCCATAAACTTCACACATTAAGAGATTATCCCTGTACACACACGCAGAAACACACATCTAAGCGTGATTAACAGCCGACAGCTCTCGTCCCGCATACGGCCAGGCGGGGGCCGGGGGTGGGGGGGTGGGGGGGTCTCTCTCGGAAAAGCGCCGTCGGACACTTAACGCTATCGGCAGTCAGATCCAGCCTCTCGAGTGTGTTTGGAGTGTGTGTGGAGTGCGTCCTCAGCCGCGTAAATATTTATCGCGCGGCTCCCCGAGGAATTTTAATGAGCGCGATGGAGGGCAATCAACGCCACCGAGCGCCAGAGCGAGGGCGAGGGATGGAGCGAGAGGTGAGGAGACGCAGTGAAGTCCGTGGTGTTTGGCTTTTAAGCAATCGCAAATGGCTTTTTAGGGTTTTCCTGTGGAGATTCACACTTTCCTGCTTCTCTGCTAATTGTTTCCTGTTGTTTGTATGCATATCTGTGTGTGTGTGGTGTGTAGTGTGTGCAGTGTGTGCAGTGTGTGTAGTGTACGTACTCATCAGTGTGACAGGGCCACCCTTTAGAGGTCACTTAACACATTGTGTGCAGGCCAAGCTGCATGGGGAGTCAGGGAAGGAAACCTGAGCTATAACTCACCCAGCTCCTACTCTCTCCCACACACACACACATGCACACACCGCACCCGACCTTTGACCTCTGCCTGGGAGTGGCTAATAACTGTCTTGTATTCCTAAAGACACATCATCTCACTTTTCTATTCGGTTCTTTGATGTTTTAACGAGCCTGATGAAAAATAAACATCCAATCAGCGATCGGGGTGGTCACGGCGGGTTTACACAGGGACACGGTTAAAGGAGCAGTTCACCCCCAAAATTCTAATTTCAGCCATTATCTTCTCACCCCCGTGGCGATGGAAACTGAGGTGGAGGTTTCTGGTTCTGCAAAAACAGTTCTGCAGCTTGACGGCAGAACTGCAGAACTCTCAATCAGAAAATCAGCAAGTCGGCAGTGTGTGTGTGTGTGTGTGTGTGTGTGTGTGTGTGTGTGTGTGTGTGTGTGTGTGTGTGTGTGTGTGTGTGTGTGTGTGTGTGTGAGTGTGTGTGTGTGTGTGTGTGTGTTTCTGCACGAACCTTTAAAAACAGAATTTGACTAAACATATCATCATTTTTTTTCACACGTATAAAAGCAGAGTAAAGCAAAAAACAAAAGTTAAATTATAGATTCATCCGATCAAATTCTTTATTTTTAACGCGTAAATAATCATAATAAAACAATCAAATTTAAATACAATTTAGAAAAACCTTTGTGGTAAACATTAAATCAAAGAAGGCGTAATGTGTTATTTCAAATAGTTTTAAACACTTAAGACGTCAAACTACTCTAAAGAAAAGTAAAAAATTCGGGTTTAAAAAATAAATATACGTAGAACTTTTTTTCACTCAGAGTTCGGACGTCATCACATGACCCCCTGCTTCATCCCTCCCTCCACATGAAGCCGGGGGGCTTTTGTGCTTCAGAGGAAGTGATCGCCGGAGGAGATGGTGCCGGAGGAGCGTTTAGAATCGACCAGTGACAGATTTGTGACTCCGGGTCTGGAACAGCGGCGAGCGGCGAAGCTCTTCCTTTCCCCACCTGCACACGCTCAAAACCGGCCCCCACACCTGGACGCACAGCAGGCGCCATGTCGCTACACAGACAGGAAGTGGCCTCGGCGTTCCGGTGGGAGAGCTGAAATCTCCTCTTCGTCCCTGCTGTTCCTGTCGTAATAGCAATTCATCGTGGGTATAAAAGCCACGGATCGGGGTTGAGTTCTTCCATGAAAACCACAGGGGGGTCAAAGGTCGGCACATATGGGTCTGCTGGGGACGCAGAGCTTCAGACTCTCACAACGTTCCCTGCTCTTCATCACATTTCCTTTTGAAGTCTCTGGATGTTGCGGCCTCGTGTCCACTACTGTACAAATACCAGAGACGCTACTGGACGTCCAAAACCACATCATAGCCTCCCAGCATGCAACTCTCTGAGAGCGGGAGAAGAGTTGTTTGCTTGAGAACGTTTGATCCGTCTCCCGTAAGTGGGTGGGCTTTCAGCTGGGAGGGAAATAAATGCAATTGTGGGACACTCTACCTTTCTGTGCATACAAAGAGATGTGTGTGTGTGTGTGTGTGTGTGTGTGTGTGTGTGTGTGTGTGTGTGTGTGTGTGTGTGTGTGTGTGTGTGTGTGTGTGTGTGTGTGTTCACGTGCTGCTACATGTCGGTGTGCATGCCCTCATGTGTCGGGGGGTCAATCCCGGTTTGCCGTGTGATTTATTCAAAGGCCTCGCAGTGATAGCAGAATTCCTCTGCGTTAAATACCTGCCCTGAGTGCCTTTTACTGCCCGGGCGCTTTATGGACCGTGATCACACTCTATTTGTCTCCCGCTTTTATATTTCCAAGGATTATTTTTTATGGCTTCTCGTCTTTATGAGAGCGGAGGGCGTCAGGAGGGAGAGACGGCGGACGGCGGACGGCCGGTCATGGGGTTGATTTATTAGAGCTGAGAAGGTTTTCCTCCCGTCTAAGTATCATCAGCGCTGTGGTGGATTAGGAGCAGATTGATAACCGACCCAAAGAGAACTCACGTATCAACAAGTACTTTAACCAAATATCAGGGCCTTCCCAAAACCATTACCACTGGTGGGTTTTTGGTTGGCTGGATCTTAGGTTGGTTGGTTCTTTGGCTGCTAGGCTCTTTGGTTGGTTTGCTTGTTGGTTAATTGGTTGGTTGGTTGGTTGGTTGGTTGGTTGGTTGGTTGGTTGGTTGGTTCTTTGGTTGGTTTGCTTGTTGGTTAATTGGTTGGTTGGTTGGTTGGTTGGTTGGTTGGTTGGTTGGTTCTTTGGAGGCTAGGCCCTTTTGTTGATTTGCGGTCTGAGTTGGTAGATTGATTGGTTCTTTAGTTGGCTGGTCGGTTGGATCTTTGGTTTTTCGGCTCCACGGCTGCCTCTTTGGATGGTTCTTTTGGGGTTTGGCTCTTTTGTCGATTGGTTGGTTGGTTGTTTGGTTCGTAGACCGATTGGTTCTTTAGTTGGTTGGTTGGCCAGTAATTATTTTCTTCTTAGGCTCTTCCGTTGTTCAGCTCCTTGGCAGGTTCTTCAGCTGGTTGGTTCTTTAGTTGGTTGGTTCTTTGGTTGCTCCATTCTATTGTTGGTCATTTGGTAGGTTTTTTTGGTTGGTTGTTGTTTCTAACTGGAATCATTTCCAGGATGACGCATCAAAACCAGTAAAGTTTCCTTCCCTCCACTCCATTGAACATTATGAATCACCATTTTGCTTAGTTACTCAATGTCGCCGGACCGGTAGACCAGGCGGGCTAAACCGGCTTTCGTGATTTCCATCCTAGTAGTGTGAGCTTCATCTCTGTTCAGACACTTAAGCTGGTTTTAGTTCAGGAAGAAATATAAACTACATATATTGAGAAATAAAAGTTGTGTTCATGTTGATCAGAGGTCATTGTCCCGTCAATAACGGTTAATATTCCTCATTTGAACACGTGATCGGTGTTTCCCAGCATTTCCACTCCTCTGTGTTGGCTGGATGATGATGATGATGATGATGATGATGAGCCACCGGAGCATTACCTCTAGTTGAAGAGTCATAAACGCATCATGGTGGATTTATTGGGTCAGCCAATTAGCAACGACTTTTATAAAAAAAAAAAAGAAACGTTTTTAAAAACATGTTTTGTTACATGTTTTCTTTGGAGAAAAAGTAGAATAAAAGAAAGAGAGAAAACCCTCTGCACCAAAAAGTGGCGATGCGGTGTAAAATGCAAATAGAAGCAGAAAGCATTGAATATTCTTTCTATATCCCGGCGTATATATATATATCCCAACAGGGTTTTTTTTTTAGTTTTTTTCACGCATAAACACTTAAACTGAATTGAATTCCTGCGGTGAGTTCCAAAAAAAAACAGAAAAAGTGGAGACCGGATCATGTTTTCCACTCTGTTACCAAAACCTTTTTCTTTCGACACCCGGCCAGCGTTTGGGACCAGTCATCCCCGAAGTTTGGAAACAAAAGTCTCTCCACATTATTGCCTGATAGATTACCCAATTTGCTCAACCGGCCTCGGTATCTGTAATCGCATTTCTCGCGCACGCATCAGTCTCGCAAATGAACAGAAAGACGGCGTCCGGGCGGCGCTGGTAGAACCCGTGGGCGCTACCACACCCCTACCGCTGATACTCGCTTGATCCCGATGGCCGCGATGTTCAGAATTTCCCAAAAAAACAAATTGAAACGTTGACTCGTCAGACCACAACACAATTTTCCACTTTGTGTCTCCGATGAACTTGATCCCAGAGAAGTCTGCGGCTTTTTTTTTTTTTTTTTCTGGACCTCGTTGATTTATGGCTTTGGTGGAGTCTGGACCGAGCTGACAATGGGTTTCTGAAGTTTCACTGAGTCATATCTTTATACCATTATGTCGGTACTTGTTGCAGTGTTTTCTGGGGCCCAGAAGGTTCTGTGTTGGTTCCTGGACTTAGTTTGGATATTGTAGAGTGAAGAATAGGCTGTAATTGTTTGCATCTGTTTTTGTACGGAATTCGGTTTAATGTTCTCGCCGAGAAAACTGTCAACTGTGGAAAAACGATTTCTTTCGTATTCGTTGGGGAATTTATTCATTTAATATCGTAGAGACTCAGAAATGTACAGAAGCGGATTTCTTTCACTTAAGAAAAATGCAAAATTGCCCTTTTTCTTTCTGAATGAACAACTAAGTTATTTCATTATTACAGAAAAACAGAGTTCCGTATTTTTTCCATCCGAAAAGCCGCAAAGTCCTTGGAGCCCGCACAAAGTTGACAAATTAATAATAAGAGCATCTATATTACTACGAGTCGTGAGGGTCTCCCAATGAAATACGCCTGGATTAAACTAAACAGGTTGCGTCTGTGAAATCCAATTCTCACGTGAGTGAGACCGATCTCGTTAATTCTGAAAAACAGAGCCCGGTTTTTCAGAATTAGCGAGATAACTAAATCGTTAATTCTGAAAAAACAGGGCAAAAAAGTTTTTTTCTGAGGTGAATTCAATCACTTCCGTAGAAAACACTGAACTCCTCTTTATTTATAAGAGCGTTTAAAAGTACGGCGGGGTCAATAAAAAGTACCGGCACCTGATAAAAACACGAGGTTTACATCAAAGGAAAGAAATAAGTCCACAAGAAAGAAATGTCAAAACACTCGTAATGGATCACGAGTCAAAGAATAAAAATGAGTCCTAAGGCCAGATTTTAAAAAAACAGATTGAGTCAAAATAATGACCATATAATAAAAAATGATTTGGTCTTGCATAATCTTAAACAGTAAAATGAAATTCTATCTACCTTTTGGTTAAACATGTTTACAAAATTAATTCTTATTAGATTTATTTTTGATGCATGAAGTTATATAATTCTGTTCAGTAAGTCCTCACATGATTTAATATGCCGTAAAAGAATCCTACGTTTTTATCGATTATGACTTTCTCAATAGTCGAGGTTTCTATCGTTCTCTGTTGGGGGCCCCTTTGACACGTGGTGTCCCCCAGGGCTCCATCCTTGGCCCCCTTACTCTTTGATAAATACATGCTGATGTTTGGTGATATTATAAACAGGTTCAATCAATAAAGAGACTTAGATTGTGTTCATCTAAGTCTCTATTGTGTTGATTGTGTTGAGCAGAATATTAAAGGGTTATGCTGTAAAAAAAAAAAAAAAGAAATCTGTGCAATACAGAATAAAGATATTTACTATTTCTTGATAAAGGTTAATGCGACGTATCTACTGCTGTTTTACATTTTAGCATTTTAACAGTATCACTTTTCTTTGTTTGGTTTTTATCGTATTATATTCTTTTTTTCTCTTTACTTTTTCTATCCTATCTCCTTAAACCACCTCATAAATCCCCCCCGGAGGGATTTATAACGTTTCTATCCATCCACTAGTGACACTGTTCCAGATTAAACACCATCACCACTGTCCGACATCCGATTAGAGATAAACATTTAAACGTTTTAAAGTGAGATTTATCTCCAAGTTAGATGGAAAAACTGATTCTGAGCATTTGAGATCTTTTCAGGATTCTTTGACCTGACAAGAAGTGAAACGAGGTGCTGCATTATATCTCCGTGAAACGTTCTTACTCACTTCTCGTGTCTTAAATCAAGTGCGATAAGATATTTTGACTAGAAATTATTTTTTTTTAAATCATCTCTTTTTTTTGGGGAGTTTTTGAGTTTTGAGTTTTTTGCAGTGTAACATCCTCAGCTTTTGATTGGGCGGGCTTCATATTGTCATTAAATCTGTGTCTGGGAGAGGGAAACCCTGATTTATAGTTTCCAGCGGTTGTCGGGTATCACTACTTTAGCTCTGCTAAAACAGGCCGGACCCAAACGCCGGCACCAAATCGGATCCATATGAAGATTATACCGTAGCTCCATCTGTTAGTGGTTCCTGCTGAATTATTTGCTACATGCTCTGTTTAGGGTGAGTTCACTTGGGCGCAGAAAGCTCTCGTTAGCTGTTAGGAGGCAGCCGCTCGCTCTGCGGAGGGTGAGATCCTCTGTCACCTGCAGAAAGCCCGGTTGAGAAAGACCAGGCGCTGGATTAACTTCCTGCGTGCCGAACCGTGCGGTCGTCTGCTAAGACAGCAGACTTAGCGGACAAGAGTCTGATTTCGCCAGATGTTTCGCCTGCCAGGCTCAGATGGAGCCTTCAGAAGCGAGGCGTGACGGTGACGAAGATGATAATGATGATGCGAGGCGCAGCTCCTTTTACATCCTGTTAGCGCGGGAGACGGTTTGAGAATGTTTGTTATTCCTGCCGATACATTACCAGAGTTTCTGCACCAAAGCGGACATTTTCATCCCCCGCCACAAAGTGGGTGATGGGATCTGGGACCGGGTTCCATTCCTATATACACACGATTAGCCACAACATTACGACCACCTGCCTAACTTGTGCAGCTCTCCCTGGGCCACCCAAACAGTTCTGACATCTTTCTAGAACTGTGGCCATGATCCTGTCGGTACCGCCCATGACCCTGTCGGTACCGCCCATGACCCTGTCGGTACCGCCCACTGCAGACCAGGAACACCTGACAACAGTTCAGGAGATGCTCTGACCCACTCGTCTTCTCAAAATCGCTCAAATTCTTCCACTTGCCCATTTTTTCCAACTCACTAACTCACTATCTCAACTTCAGGATAAAAACATTCACGAATGCATCCCACCCACTGACAGGTACCATGGTAACGAGATAATCAATGTAAATGTGACTCCACCTGTCAGTGGTTATAATGTTATGGCTGATCAGAGTATGTATAAATATCAGGGAGTTTTTCCATGATGCAGCTCACCGACACTCTTGCGTTCGTTTTCCCTTCATTTATTTATTTTTTTGGCATCGGCCTCTTACACGCTCATTTGAGACAAGACCCGCCCTCTCGGCTCTCGGCGTCCAATCAGCAACCCGGGATCCCACAAACTCAAAAACTCAGTTTCTACCAAAGTATAAAATCTGCAGACCGTCTTCGGCCTTCGTGACAAGAACTTTTCTTTTCGCCGTCTTTCATGCCAGCTACAAACGGTTTTCCGTTACAAACTTTAATCAATATAATTATGAAGCAGGAGGATTATTTAATGTAATTGTGGAGTCAGTCAACCCATAATAATTACATTCTGCCCCCGTGATTAATTATGTCTCACTGCTGCAGGTAATTAGTCTGAAAACGTTTCCACTTACGGCTTCAGAGCCAAAAACGGACGTAATGAGTAATGAGAAGGAGCTGATTGTCCTGCCGTTACAGACGGAGGAGAAAGTGGACCTTCGTCTGCTGGACTCCACCAGCACCAGGAGGACTTCAGAACAAAATACCGGCGCTCACCTGGAACTGACCCGCGGCGGCGGGCCGAGCAGCCCGCCGTGTGCGTGTTCAGTGTATTTGCCTCAGTGTGTGATCAGCAGAGGGTGATTAAGACCCTTCACTGTAAAAAAATCAAAATGATAAATAATAACAATGATGATAAAGAACATCATCATCATCACCCAGAAAAAGTGTGTGTGTGTGTGTGTATATGTGTACGTGTGTGTGTGTGTGTGTGTGTGTGTGTGTGTTTGTGTGTGTGTGTGAGTGTGTGTGCATGTGTGTGTGTGTGAGTGTGAGTGTGTTTGTGTGTGTGTGTGTGTATATGTGTGCATGTGTGTGTGTGTGTGTTTGTGTGTGTGTGTGTATATGTGTGCGTGTGCATGTGTGTGTGTGTGTGCGTGTTTGTGTGTGTGTGTGAGTGTGTGTGCATGTGTGTATGTGTGTGTGTGTGTGTTTGTGTGTGTGTGTGTGTGTGTGTGTGTATATGTGTGCATGTGTGTGTGTGTGTGTTTGTGTGTGCGTGTGTATATGTGTGCGTGTGTGTGTGTGTGTGTTTGTGTGTGTGTGTGTATATGTGTGCGTGTGCATGTGTGTGTGTGTGTGTGTGTATATGTGTGCATGTGTTTGTGTTTGTGTGTGTGTGTGTATATGTGTGCGTGTGCATGTGTGTGTGTGTGTGTGTTTAGGTCTGGGATTGTTTTTCGTGGCTGCAGCTCAGCATCTGAAACTTAATCCAATATTTTAGACAATAATGTGCTGGAGGGATGGTTCCTCGTCTGGAACGATGCCCCGGCGCACCAAAATGGTTTTCCCCGATCCGATGCTGGCGACCTTCGCTCGTCCGACCCTCATCTTCATCCCACACCTTTAGGGATTTGAGTTTTAGGCCAGCGTCAGATTTCACCTGCTGATAGCATCGATAAAACATTCGGCAGATGCGTCAGACATGACCACGGAATCGACCGGAGGAGATCTATCTTGTGAATATCATCTTTACACCAGTAATTCATATAAATCGCATTTTTCTACGAAAAAACACGTTTTCTACGAAAAAACATGTTTTCTACGAAAAAACACTTTTTTCCGATCATAACTCAAAAGCTATTTAATGGACAATTTTCAAATTTTAGCCCAACGTAGACCTTAGTATGAGGAGGAACTGGCGTGATTTTGGGAAAGGTGGTTATTTTATTTCCGACACTAGGGGGAGATTTTTCTCCAAACGTTTTCGGGGCCATCATTTCTCTTTAGTCCTACTTTTGACTTTGCGATCGATTTTGTATCATATTTTTCTACCAGATCTTTATTGTGTTTATATCTAATTCATTCATTAGACTAAAAGTAATTAATTCATTAAGTTCATTTCTTTACCCACTAGGGGGAGATTCTTACATAATACAATGTTTTCTGAATATAATAATAATAATAATAATAATAATAGTCAAAGTTTGGTGAATATATGAATCGACTGGAGGAGATTTTTTTATTTAAAAATATTTATATTTGTATTTCACATTAACAGTTTATATTTTACTCACTAGGGGAGATTTTTTCCAACAAAACAAAACAATATTTTGGACATAACTTGACATTTAAGTGGATTTGGACTTTTCTGGGGTTTAACCCTTCAGTTAGAAACAAGTTTATCTCTTTTAATAGCCATTATTAAGATCATTACGGGACTTTTGACTACAAGCTGAGAAAAGAGGGAACCGGGTCTGAGTTCTGTCCACGTTATTTTGGTTGATTTCTCACTTTATGTGAAATAATTCAAGTAAACCATAAATGTTGACGTAAAAACGATCAGATTTGAATAACGTTCAATAAAATGCTTGTATTAATCGTATAATAATGACAAAGGTGGCTTTATTTGTGTACCACCTTTCAAAAGGAGATCCACAAAGTTCTTCAAATAAGTGAAAAGTCTGACATTTAAGATCCAAACATGATCAAAAAACGATTAAACTCAATAAATCAAACGCAGACGATGAAACTGTCCGTGAGAAAGACGCTGAACTCCAGCAGGCTCTCATTAGATGTTTCCATGGGTGAATGAAGGAGGCGGATTCTGGCTCGCGTTGCGGGAGCGCCGTGATTGGTCGAGCAGACCGGAGAGGCGTCACGTGAATACGGTCCTGTAGAAGGTCCAGAACCGGGACCCATCATCTGGGCCCTGCCAGAGGGATCCTGCACAGCGGTCAGGCTCACGGGGAGTCAGCAGATCGCAGATACGATCCGGAGCCAGAACATTCAAGGCTTTAAAACCCAGCAGTAAAATCTTCAGATCAGTTCTGAAACCCGCAGGCCGCCGCTGCAGGGCAGCGAGGATCGGTGTGATGTGGTCGCCTCGCTTAGACCGGCAGCAGGGTTTCCAATCGGTTGCGGTCTTTGGATGAGATCTGACTTTGGTTTGGGAGCGAAGCAGGACGGCACTTCTCAGAATGAAAACATTTTAGCTGGATTTGATTCTTCACATAGTGAGCTGCTAGCTGCCACTAGCTGCTAACTGCCACTAGCTGCTAACTGCCACTAGCTGCTAACTGCCACAAGCTGCTAACTGACACAAGCTGCTAACTGCCACAAGCTGCTAACTGACACAAGCTGCTAACTGCCACAAGCTGCTAACTGACACAAGCTGCTAACTGCCACAAGCTCCTAACTGCCACTAGCTGCTAACTGCCACAAGCTGCTAACTGACACAAGCTGCTAACTGCCACAAGCTGCTAACTGCCACAAGCTGCTAACTGCCACAAGCTGCTAACTGACACAAGCTGCTAACTGCCACTAGCTGCTAACTTCCACAAGCTGCTAACTACTACATGCTTCTATTAGCTGATACTAGCTGCTAACTGCCACTAGCTGCTAACTGCCACTAGCTGCTAACTGCCACTAGCTGCTAACTGCCACTAGCTGCTAACTGCCACTAGCTGCTAACTGCCACTAGCTGCTAACTGCCACTAGCTGCTAACTGACACAAGCTGCTAACTGCCACAAGCTCCTAACTGCCACTAGCTGCTAACTGCCACTAGCTGCTAACTGCCACTAGCTGCTAACTGCCACTAGCTGCTAACTGCCACTAGCTGCTAACTGCCACTAGCTGCTAACTGCCACAAGCTGCTAACTGACACAAGCTGCTAACTGCCACTAGCTGCTAACTGCCACAAGCTGCTAACTGACACAAGCTGCTAACTGCCACTAGCTGCTAACTTCCACAAGCTGCTAACTACTACATGCTTCTATTAGCTGATACTAGCTGCTAACTGCTAAAACACATAAAACGTCCAAACGTCACACCCCGTCCTTATGTCCTCCTTACATTCATGCAGATGCTCCATTCACCTCTGTTACTACATTTCCTGCAGTTTCAGAGGTAGAACCTCACACACACACACACACACACACACACACACACACACACACCCTGGTCCAACATTAAGGAGGTTGTGGGCTAAACTGTCTTCTGGCTAAATGTGAAACCATGTTCCCTTCCAAGTCCCAGAACCTGGTGGAGAAAGTTCCCAGCGGAGAGCGGAGCAGCATTCCAGAACCATTGTTTAGGAATGCGGGTGTCCACACTCCTGGAAATATATTATAAAGAGTTTCAATGCAGAGAGAAAATAGCAGCGACAGAAAGAACCGGAGCCTCAACTGTGTTTAAGGTCGGAGAAAAAAGAAAAATGAAAACATTTCTTCCAACAAAGGATTTTATTCATTTTAGAACTGGCAGCAACTGGTTCTGATGGTTCTGATGGTTCTGACGGTTATGATGGTTCTGACGGTTCTTCAGTTTGAGAGGCCGGAGTGTGTTTCTGAGACAAACGTACACAAGATGCAAAAAAAGAGGTAGAAAATAGAAAATGGTTGCGTTGGAGCGGGAAAGAAGCGTCGCGCTAACGTTGAAGGAAAGGTTTGAGTCTCTCTGGTGGTCTCCAGCAGGGTCTCGCTGGATGTTGAACCCGGTGCTTAACACAACAGGGAGGGAAATGAGTAAGGGGCAGGGGGGCGGGGGGGTCCTGGGCTGGGGGTTACACCTCCAGAGTCCCACAATTCATCATCCTGTGGCAGCGACGGGGGCAGACTGGAGAGGGGGGGGGGGATTGATGGCCGGCGAGACTCAGTGACCTCCCTTTTTTCCCCACGAGAGAGAGAGAGAGAGAGAGAGAGAGAGAATAATCATCACCCTTCATCTCTGCACTTCCTGTCTCAGACGTGGAGCTGAAGTCATGATGTCACGTCAGATCAGACGTGACAGATTATTTATTTTCATTTCTCCCTCTTGACGTTTTTCTTCTCTTTGTTTTTCTTTCTCTGCCTACAGGACTACCTGCAGGGCGACAGCAGCAAGGCGTACCAGAGGCTGGGCTGGAAGCCCAAGGTGACCTTTGAGGTGGGTGTCACACACCTGGCTCGCTCCAGCAAAAAAATCCTACAACTATGTTTCTTTGCGCGTTTTTAATTTCCTCCGGGGTTTTTATGAGTTTAGACACGATTTTAAAATCCGCCTTAAATGACAAATCTTTTGCTGAAACATTTAACTATTTGACCTTTGCGTCGACTCCCATAAATCTCTTTAATAATTCCTCACAGGGTTTAACATCGCCAGTAAAAATCCTACTTATCAAGCAGACTTTGACCTGTGGTGTCCCTCAGGGCTCCGTCCTCGGACCCCCCTTACTCTTTAGCATCTACATGCTGCCGGCCGGGTCGCATTATAAACCAAACAGCTGAGCAGAACATTAATGGGTTAAAGGGAGTTATTTCACGCACACACGCACACACACACACACACACACACACACACACACACACACACACACACACACGAGGGATGGGATGAAGTCACAGAGAGGACAATGTCGGACGATGAAATAAAGACGAGCCTTTGAGGATTTGTGGCTGCGCTGGATAACGGGCCGACTGAGAGTCTATAAATACGCGAGGGGCCGAGCGTTTGGGTCGGACCCTCGTTCTGGTGACCCGTTTTCAATCCTCCGAGGATAACAAATGGAAGAATCCACGCTCTAGGCTAGAAGAACCCAGACCTCAGACCTCCTCCGGCGTCCGAGAGAGAAAAACCTCCGCCTCCTCGCCGGGCCGGGCCGGGCCCTGATCCGAACGGCCTCTAGGTTCTGCAGGAAGGATCTTTATTGGAAATCATTTCGGAGCAGAACTTCACGGTCGCAGGAATGGAATTTAATTTAGAATAATAATAAAAAAACAAACAATAACAAAAATAGAGAATTTTTTTCTTTTCCTTCCAGTTTGTCTGGAAAACGTAAAGATAGAAAAAAAAAAAGAGAAGAATCAAAGTTCTGCTCAGCTGCGATTTTATTTTTAAAGAAAGGAGATCAAAAGGACTTTTTCAATATTCCCCCTATAGATTATCTGTAAATAAAATAAAATCAGATCCTCTGATATTTAAAAGTTGTATTTTATTTTGAAAGGTTTGCACTAAAACGGTTTTATGTTTAAATCGATGTTCTTTCTTGAATAAACATTCTTTTTACGATGAAGAGTTTGCGTAAAAATAAAAATAAACATGAAGGAAAAAAAAGGTTCCCATCATCTTAAGTGTTATTCTTCATTTATTCATACATTCATTTACTTTATAGTATTTTCTCCTAAACTTCACCTTCCAGCTTTCGCCAAACTCAACATATAAATGAATCCCGTTTCACGGTTACGTCTCTTGATGAGGTCGTTCTTTTATCCGGTGTGGTTTCCATGGAGACGTGTTGTTTTAGGCCACTCTTAAGAGCTGTCAATCATCTCGTCTTCAGCGTAACTTCTAGCTTCACCAAACTCCACGCGTAAAATAACCGTAACTTTTTAAGTGTTTGGATTTTCCCATAATCATATATATATATATTATTTTTTTTTTATATATATATATATATATATATATATATATATATATATATATATATATATATATAAAATATATATATATATATATATATATATATATATATATATAAAATATATATATATATATATATTGTTTAGTCCTCATCCACTCGTCTGGTTTCTCCAAAGGAATGAGGTCCAAGTCGTGAACTGAAGCACTTGATGCCCGGTGTTGGGGGGGAGGGGGGGGTCTTCCGTGGATTTTGTCGTTTCAATATGAGGTTATAAAAATATGGACATTCTTTTCGGTTAAACCTTTTTCTTAATTTTAATGAGGAAAATATAAAATCACAGCAAATTATTCGGCAGAATTACCCGCCGTTTTTTTTCTTTGCCGTTGGGATAAAGAAATAAACATTTTAAAGTTTGAAACATGTGGACTAAAAGTCTGAGACGGTGAGATGAAGGTGAGTTTAGAAGAAGCTCGGTGGATGTTTCTGTAATGGAGACGTCTTCCTGATGAAGCGACTTTCCTTCCTGAGCTGAGGTCTGGTCTGATGGCGCCGGCGTCTCTCTCTCTCTCCCCCCCCCCCCGCAGGAGCTGGTGAAGGAGATGGTGGACGCCGACATCGTGCTGATGAAGAATAACCCAAACGCCTGAGGAGGAGTCAGCCGGTCCAGTCCGGATGGAAACATCTCAGCACTCCTGCAGTCCTCCTGCCCCCCCACCCCCACCCCCACCCCCACCCGCCGCCCACTCCTGCCCCCCAGCAGAGGACCGCATCACATTTTTACCTTTATGACTTTTCCAAATGAAGTAAATGTTCTTTTTTTTCTCGTTTCCGGGAGGGAGTTCTGACCAAACGGGCTTCTGGGTTCTGTTCTCCTGGACCGTTGTGGTTCTGCCTTGAATGATTTTTAACACTGATCATGTTTAATGGCTTTATTTATGTCTGTTTGTTTTTCCTTTGAACTGATTGTTGTTGTTTTTTCTAAAGAAAATGAAATGATTTCACTCCGACGGAAGAAAATATAAATGAAACTTTTAATCTTTCTGTAAATCTCAACGTTTCTGTTTGTGATTTCATCTAGTCCAATAAAAAAAAACATCTTTTTACTTGTTGCCTTCAAGATTTCTCCTTATTTAGACTTTTAGAGATGGATCCACGGTCTCTGTTTGTTTGTTTGTTTGTTTGTTTGTTTGTTTGTTTGTTCCTCTCAGGCCCGTCAATGAGAGAAATGAAGGCAGCAAGACCTCATCCAGGTTTTTACGCAGGTATGTCTGTTGCGTAGATGTGTGTCTGTGTGTGTGTGTGTGTGTGTGTGTGTGTGTGTGTGTGTGTGCAGAGGTGGGCTGGCTCAGCTCCTCTCTCTCTCTCCCCTCTCTCTCTCCCCTCTCTCTCTCTCTCTCTCTCTTCCTCGCTCCGGCTTTCCAGAGGGTTTTTTTTCTAGCGAGCACACTGCGTCCTTTTATTCGTCTGGTACTGCGTTTTTTCCCGGGAGCCAGATTCCTGGATTCTCGCTTCCGAGCGGCAGAACCTTCGCTTGTAACATTTTAAAACACCGACTTTAACAAACGGGATTTAAATCTCGTCAACAGACTCCATGAAATCACATCAGATTAGTTACAAGACTTTGAAGCTGTTTGAATTCTTCGCGCTTATTTGAAGTAAAACTGGAAAATAAAAGTAGTAATAATACTTGAGCGTGGATCCGGACCGGTTCTGGTTCTGATGTTGTTGATTAATGACTTAAAGGTTTATAATCACTTCTCTGCAGTGAATTTATTGTAGTTTCCACTATTTGCTGCTGGAGGTTAAAGTTTTATTTCCATCACTGCCGTTTTTATGAGAAAAAAAGTCAAAAATCATTTTTGCAGATTCTCACGTTAATAAAAAGAGTTTAAATTAAAAACACGTCCGAGCCTGTTTAATATTATTGAATGATTATATCACATATAAAACGTTATATGTTACACGTTATATTTAATAACCTCTCCGGGGGTCGAACCCATGACCTCTACGGGTAAATTATGGGATTGTTTTTAAGAAGTATTGAGATTATAAATGCAGCAAAAGGAGAAACAGCAAAAATAAAAACAATAAAAAATCACATATGAATATAAAAATATGCCTTTAAATCCTGTATAATAGATTAAATCGATAGAAAAGTCACATCAAAGCAGCATAAATATAAGAAGGCAAGTTTTTAAAACGTTAAAAGTTGTCGCAATGTCCTCAGAGTGAATATATATATATATATTTTATATTTTTATAATTTTTGACGTCCGTATTGTCGTTTTATCTAAATAAATTGGATCATATTTCTGAGATTTTCTTGTTTTTCTATATATAAAACTATGAATCTATAAAGTTTAGGAAAGCTGTCAGATAAATAACAGATTGGCTTTAAGTGAGTTAAGAGTTAAAGTCATATTGTCCAAGTAAAAATCCGTGTGGTAAAAGTATAATGGATTAAAAATAAAAAAGAAAGAAAGACGTGAAAGTCGCTGAATTTTTTGAACTCAAATATATTAAAAACTTACTTTTGGAAACAAAAAAAGAATAATTTCATTAATAATAACAGTATTCTTCTGAAATGAGGTAAATGTGACATACAAAGAAGAGAAATACTTGAAGTAGATCAGGTTTGGGCTCAACGACAGAAGTTTACGGAGTTACTTTGAAGAAATAATAATGAAATAAAAAATCAATTATTGTCCTGAACTGGAGGTTTATAGGCGATGAAGGAAACAAAACAAAGTTTGTTCTTAAATACAGAACTACTGTTGAGTTTTCTCCCTCTGAAATGTAACAGGGGGAGAATGAAGGGGCAAAATAATATTTTTATAAAATAAAAATTGCTTTAATTTCTACGTAAATACAAAAGTTAGATTCTAGAAGAGAAAAAAAATAATTAGAGGGATGATAAAATATCCTTCTGAAATGTGGCCGAGGAGAAAGAGGGGGGGAAATAATCTATAATTTGTGATTAAATACACAATTACTTACTTATTGTCTAAAAAATACTCAAAAAAATAATCCCAAAATAAAAGTATCTTAAATGTCTACTTACTTAGTTACTTGAATATAAATAATGAATAAAGTAATAAAGTCTTCTCAAGTTATGTAACAATAGACAAAAAACGGGTGAAAGTATCTCAAGTTAATATTTAGTGACAGAATTACTACAAAATAATAGAGCAATAATTAAAGTGCTCTTATTTTGAAATGCGGCGGAGACGAGGAAAGAAAGAAAAACGTAAGAAAGGATTAAATGTATGATTCAAAAATGAAGAACTGCATAGTGATAATATTTAAATGGAGTAAAAATGACAGGATTATCCTTCTAAAATGCAGCAGAGGTATAAAAGCGCAAATAAATCTATATTTATATATTTATATTTAAAAAAGAAGGTTTTTATACTGGAGTAAGAAGAACTCAGGTGTTTCCTTGAAGTCTCGGGGTCTGACAGACGGAGGCCTGCAGGTCTGGGGGGGGTCTGGTTTTTGTGGGGAGAACACCGACAGGACTTTTAACTGTCTCTGATCATCCTGGGCAGCTTTGCGTCACTTTGCGCGCTGCGTCAGTCTTCGCGCTCCAGATTGGATCCAGATGCGCCTCTGAGGCCTTCTGCGCCCCTGAAACCGAGCTTGAAGCTCCTGCAGGTGCTTCACGCCGCCCTCAACAACAATTACAGGCCGGTCCGGTGATCCGGTCTGCTGCTGGACCCACAACAGAGTCTGACTGATGCGGATTTGGAGCTCGAGCGCAAAGACAGCAGGAGGCTCGTGCGGCTAAACAAACATTTGGCGGGGATTAAATGCTCAATTTAATATGCTGAGCCGCCACAAATTCCTTAAACCCCCTCTTAGATTAGGACATTTAATTGTTTTTCAATATAAGTTAAAGAAAAATGTGAGTTTAGAAGGAAAAGTTAAAGCTGCGTCTTTTCCGCAAAACTTCAAACAATCATAAAACAATGAATTACATCTAAGATCAATTCTTATTGTAAGGAAACTTCATTCGGCTTTCTTATTTTCTAAAGGGCATCATGAGGTCGAATTAAAGAAGTTAAATTATCATCCAGGAAGTTGATGCTTTTATTATTTCATATCCCATAAAGTTGAATTATAAATAAGAGGTTGGAGGTTTTTAAGTGTGTGTGATATTTTTATCTCGTCCGAGTTGCTATAAATGTGATAAAAGCAAAAATAAACTTGCTGAAGATCAATAAAATCACAAAAAGTTTTAAAAAATAATTAAAGTTTCACGTTTTGGTTTTTTTTTTTTTAGAAAAAACGAATCCATATATGAGCCATAAGTGGCGCGAGACGTTTACTGTCGACTCATAAAGGCGGAAATCCCTCAACTAAGGATTCTAATTGGTTTGTTATGTGAAGTGGATCGAAGATTTGGTCAGCGGGATGTTTTCAGGACATAAAAACTATTAAAAAAAAGAAGAGAATTTTAAAAAACAGCCACAAAAACTAAAGAGAGTTAAAGAGAGTCACATTTTATCTGTTTAAACCCTAAAAGCCTTTGATCTGTTATCAAATGTTGGAGATTAAACTGATTTGAATGTCATCTTTGTAGGAGTTTGATATAAAACGCGTATTTTACACTACTCAAAAGAAAGATTGTAATTGGTCATTTTGGATTTTCTTTCACTTTTGAACGAATATTACTGATAAATGTTTTATTCTTTCCATTATTTGGCTTCAGCTACAAAACATACACTCCAAACAAGATTTTTTAAAATTCATTTAATCTTCACCAAGAGATTATTTACATTCTTTGGCTCCAGCTACTAAACTGTGCTAAAATATAATTTTTCGTATTTTTTAAGCACCAGGTTAATTATTAGATTTTTTTTTTGGCTCCAGTTGCAAACATTTACTAAAATATAACAATATTCATGAATATTTCTTTTTTTAATGATTTTGGAAAAAATAATCAACGAGAGATTATTTGAGTTTTTGGCTCCAGTTGCAAAACTTGTTCTAAAATAAAATAAAATATAACATCATTATTTCATATATTTTAATCACCAGTAGATTATTTGATTTTAAGTTTTTTGACTCCAGTTGCAAAATAACAATATTGTTTTTATTCTAAAAACAGTTTTGGACAATCATCAATAATCACTGAGGGATAATTTAACATTTTGGCTCCAGCTTCTATAATAAAATATAATAAATGAAACATGAATTTATTTTCTTTTCTTTAAAACTTCATATTCTGTTGGGTTTCTTCTGGAAAATAAACGCTTCTCTATAAAAGAATCCTTCCTCCTCCTCCTCCTCCTCCTCCTCCTCCTCGCTGGAACCTGCTGCTGTGAGGCCTTCAAGTGTCTTCAGGTGTTTTTCTGCGCGTCTGCCGCAAACAACGGCGTTAAACCCGCGTCCAAACGGAACCTCTGCGCACACCTGGTGTCGTAAACACGCACCTGCCTCGGAGGAGTGTACGTATTTAGTTTTGACGTTTATCTTGCTCTCACATTAATTCCTTAATTAGGCCTTCAGATTTGAGGCGCGTGCCTGAGCAGGAGCTGGTTTGTCCTGCAGGCAGTGAAGGTGCTTCAGATAAAAAAAAAAAAACCGGCTGCAGCCTTTCCTAAAGTGCGTTGTTGACATCCTCTCCACTGACCTCCTTCACCTCCTTGTCTTGTCCTCGTGATGAAAAATGATTCTGGGTTTTCCTTCCTGCTCCCTGAGAGCTGCGTCAATCCCACAAGTGATTGTCTGCAAGCAATAATCCACTTTTATTTCTATTTTAGCGGGATTATTATTATTACTTAGTGAGTATTAGACAGCTTTTTGTGAGTAATAGATTTTTTTTTTTTAAATGTTGCACTAGAGTTGAACCCCCGTGTTTGTTCAGGAGTAACTTTATGGGATTATTTTTATTTTTTTTACTACTACTAACATTTTATCTTCATTCATACACTGTAAAAAAAAACTAAAATATACTTTTTTCACTGGTTTAAATGAACTATTATTAAATCTAAAATTTATAAAGAATATTTTATTTAATTTTGTCATTGGATGTCCTTTTTTTTATTTTTAAATCATCAACAATTCTCTTTTTACAGTGTGTGATATTTACCTTAAAACCCCGCAGGAATGAAATAATGTCATAAACAAATATTTCTTTAACGTTATATAATTTTAAGTTTTCATGAAGGTAAAACTGCTAAAAATAAAAAAATAACAAGCAGTTAAAAGCTGAAATTTTATTTATTTTATGATTTTGGGGTGGAATCATGCACTGTAAAAAGAAACTTGTTGATAAACGTAAAAAGAATTACTCCAACTACTAACCTTAAATTAAAGGAAGTCTTTTCTGGGCCTTACTTATAAATTCAAGCCGTGAATTCTTCATTTCATCAGTTGTTACTTTTGCTCATATTCTGAGTTCATTAAATCATTTTTAAGAGTGCACACCGGATGTTGACGGTCATGTTTAAGATGCAACACACGCACATTAAGCGAATCCAGGGGTGTGACGTTATAAACTCTCACTGAACGCGCCTGCAGAACAACATGGCTCCAGAACTAGATTTAAAAAAAGATAAATAAAAATACTCCAAATAATAATAAGAATCTGATATATTTCCTTTTGCTCCAGAGGTGCAGAACCTAAAACAGGCCGCATCCATCCGCATACACACACATCAGCAGCAGGACTTTACTGCAAAATATACTCTTGAAGGCATCCAAAATAAATGCAACCTCAGCTTTTTCTGTTTTCTGCGCCCATGAGAAAACCTCTCGGCAGCGCAGGAAAAAAGCTGCTCGCTGCGTAATGACTGATTTGTTTTGCTGACAAGGCCTTAAGTGAGTTCAAACCGCACTGCTGAGCTGCTGCCACACGTGTATTTATTTATTTACCGCCTGCATTTACACTCCACTATAGAAAATAACAACCTGCAGGCTGTTTTTCTTTTTTTTTAAGGGACTGAAAATCAATTTTTTAGGCCTCACAGCGTGAAAAACCTCAGCTGTGACGTTTCATCAGTGCCCGCTGTGCAAAAGAAGGCCGCAGACCCCCCCTCAAAAAGATTAATTTAGATAAAACAACCTCATTGTGTTTGTTTTTGTTGTTTTTGCATTAATAGAATCAGAGAACCCAATCTCTAAATGTTACACACTCTTTCATAGTTTATACTATTTTTTTTTTTCATTATATATTTTCAAATATTTTCACATTTTCATTCCCTAGATTAAAAAAGGAAAAAAAAAGAAGAAAGGAATTAACATTACCACTGCTAATAAATCACTCGAGTTAAAATCAAATAGAGGGCACTTTATTAAACAAACAAAAATGTAATGCCTTCAAAATCGTTTTTTTTTTTTTAAAACAAATAAGACAAAAAAAAAAAAAGGAATAAAATAGAAGTAGACTAACTAAATCCCCAATTCTATTTCTATACAAGATTTGGGACATTTTTAAAGGCATCAATAGGAAAACTGAAAGAAGAACAAAAAGAAAACAAGTTTTTTTTTTAAGTGTTTGGTCCTCAGCATCCATCCACTCCCTTTTCCCTAAAAAATAAATTACTATATTCGGTTATAATTTACAGTCTGGAGTCGTGAGAGCTGGTGTTTGAGCCACATCTTTATGAACAGAGACGGAAGACACTTACGTGGGTTTTGCTGTTACGCACGCGTCGATTTAAAAAAAAAAAAGAAAAAAAAAGTTTTAAAAAAAAAAGAAAAAGGAAAAAAGTTTCAGAATCTCTTGGAGTGTGAATAAAATACCAAAAAAAAAGTACAAAAAATATAGAAAACATATATTAAGAGTTGTTAATTTAAGGCGCACGTGGCCCTCAGAACTTGCTGCAGTCGTAAACAAACGCTCCTGAGGTGCGGTAGAGGGACTGACCGGAGGGGAAAGCCATCTGGCAGCTATTATTCCCGTTCACCGGGGAGCCGTTGAGCCCGATCCGCTGGGATTCGAACATCTCACGCACCGAGTGGAAGTTCTGCTGCTGCGCCGGGTACGCGGGACTCAAGTGGCTCAGATCCCCGTACCACGACGCCAGCCGTCCCTGGTGCGCGTGGTGGCCGTCCTGGCCCGCCTGGCTCAGGTTCCCGTGTCCGAGGGGGGACGCGGTGGTCGTGGTGATGCAATAGTCGGGTAGAGCCTCCTCCACGGTGGTGGACGGCGCCAGGTGCCCCCCGGATGCCCGCTCCCCCGCGTACAGGCTCATGGCTTGCATGTTGCAGTGGTAGGTGGTGTTGGAGTTCGTGGAGATGACGTTCTGGTTGCAGGTCGCCGGGCTGTAGGCGGGGGTCTGGTTGGGGGAGTAGTTGAGCGACAGAGAGGGGGCGATACCTGTCCGAGAGGAGGCGATGAGTGGCGGGGACAGCTCGCCGTGCGGAGACCCCCGCAGGGTGGTCATGATGTTATCCACGCTGAAGCCCTGCACCGGGGCCTGGCCGTGCTGGTGGTGCTGCTCGGGTCCGTCCATGCTGAGGGACCGGGTCGAGGGCACGCTGTGCGGGCTGCCGGTCGACATGCTGCTGCTGTCAGGGCTCTCGATCTTCGGTACGGTGCTCAGAGCCGGCGACGCGGCCTGCGGCGGCGTCGTAGTCCCGTTCTCCGTCTTTATATCCTGGATCCGCACCGGCTGAGAGCCCTGCACCGGCGCGTCCTGCTCCCTGCCGGCGTCACGGGCAGAGGGGTCCTTCCCCGGCCTCTCCCGGTCATCCTTGTCCCTCTGCACGTCCTTCTTCTTGAACCTCCTCCGGCGCCGCAGGAAGCTGCCGTTCTCGAACATGTTGTAGGAGTCCGGGTCCAGGGTCCAGTAGCTGCCCTTCCCGGGCTTCTTGTCGTCCCGCGGCACTTTGACGAAGCACTCGTTGAGGGACAGGTTGTGCCGGATGCTGTTCTGCCAGCCCTGCTTGTTGTCCCGGTAGAAGGGGAACCGCTCCATGATGAACTGATAAATCCCGTTCAGGGTGATCTTCTTCTCGGGAGAGTTCTGGATGGCCATGGTGATCAGAGCGATGTAGCTGTACGGAGGTTTCACCATGTCCTTGGGCTGGTGCTGAGGGGTGTACGGCCCGTACGCACGCGCCATGCTGGCCGGGTACTGCTCGTGAGCGGCATGGGAGTACATGCTCATGGGCGCAGGCATCCCGGTGTAGCCCCCGCCGGTCCGGTAGTAGCTCTGGTCGCTGCTGATGTAGGGAACGACTCCCAAAGAGTTGGGGCTGGAGACGGAGTAGCGCGCCTGCATCCTGCGCTCTGCGTAAAAACTCCCCAAACTGGTTCCCCTCGCCCAAAAGTCTCACAGCCTGCGCTCCGGTTCTGCGACTATTTCGTCTGAAAGTGCTCCTTTTTTCAGGCGCCAGCTCTCCTCAGTGAGCCGCAGAGGTCCGCAGTGAACATTTGGGAGAGTGAGAGGGCTGGGAGGCTGGAGGAGCAGGAGTCTACACAACTTTTCTTTCCTTTTTTTTTTTTTTTTTTTTCTACTCTTGACTTCTTTTCCTCCCTTTTGGCTCCTCGCGCTGCTCCTCCTCCAAGAACGTGTGCTCCATCATCCAATTGGAGGACGAAATGAACCTGTGGAAAAGCTGCACGGCGACAAAAGTTACTACTCCCCTCCCCCTCCTCCTCCTCCTCACCCTCTTCTTCATCTCATCTCCTCAGGTCATACTTGAATGTATGAGAAAGGCGTTGAGGGCTGAAGGTGTGTCCAAAATGCATAAAACATATAAAAATCATAAAAAGGATCAAAAATGTGACATTTTTCTTATTTCTCATGATTATTATTCTATTTTATTAGATATTATGAGTAATAATAGAACTCCTTATGACTCTGTTTGTTCGCCATCTGAGTCTTAGCCATCTCCAAAAAAAAAATAACTTTGCGTAAAAGTGGAACTCTCGCAACTTTACGCACAAGAAGATTCGGTTTCCTCTGCGCGAGGCGTTACAAATTACAGGCCCACTCTTTAAACAAAACACAAAACAGAAGAAAAACAACAATTCCAATTTGCTGTAAGGATATTTGATCAGTAATTAGAGGAGAGGGAACATCGATTAAGGAGCCAGATGAACGATGGAGTGTCAGAAACTCTCAGCTGCGGCTGAGCCTCTGAATAAACAGACGGACATGAAAGAGGGAGATGTTTCCCTCCTGCTCCCCGACAGCGCCGGTGGGCGGTGTTTGGAAACTAATTAAAGGTTAAATGAAGATCATTTGGTCGAGATGGGTGAGAAAAAGGTCCCCTGGGTGCGAGCTGAGACCCAGGTGGGACTTTTTTTTTCTTCTTCTTTTTAAAGATGAGGCTCTCCAAATGTCATTCAGACACTGAGCGGGTGTTAACAGAACCATCAGAATCCCCTCCTGGCCTCTGGAGCCAGATGTTTGCTTGTGTTTAGTATGAAGGTGGTAAAACAACAGGAGCGCGTTTTTTTTGTTGTTTTTTTGTTTTTACATACTGATGGAAATAATGATTTAAAAACGTGACAACCAATGAAAAGTATGGATTAACCCTTTAAAACAGATTATAAATGAATACTGTGTGATCAACAGTTTATTACAAGGCTGAGGAATTTAATAATTGAACAAACAAACATCTCAATAAAATATATTTGCTATTAAATCTTTTTTTTTCTGTTTGGTTTATTTTCTTCTGTTGGTAATTCGTTACTAAAATATGTTATACAATATAATAATATAATAATAATAATAATAATAATAATAATAATATAATATGTTATACAATCAATTCAGCATTTTCTAAATAAATGTTTGTGAGAAAACCAATAATGAAATTTGTATTAAATACATTTATATATATTCTCTCTCTCTCTCTCTCTCTCTCATATATATATATATATATAGAAACTATATATATATATATAGTTTCTGTTACAGCAAATCCAATGTGATATTTATTATTTCCTCATTTGGAAGAAAAATTTCAGCTCGAACATATTTATCTATTTATTTATTTATTTATTTTAAAACAGCTCCATCTTTTATTAATTTAAGGATTTTAGCCAACTCTCATGTTAAATAACTTTACCTGATTATTTCCAAACGCAACCAAAACGAAAAATATATTTCTTAAACCCTTGAAAGTAGTTGAGAAGTCTTTAAATATATTAATTTAAACATAAATCATGACCGTAACGTAAAATTATTTAGAGTAATGAACTCATAAATAATCAAATAATACAAATCATCTTATTTATTTGTTTAAAAAACGGATCTAATAGTTTTACTCAACAAAAAAAAAAAGGTGGGATTTTTCTATGGAGTCACAGCAGAGAGAAAACAAACCTGACCAACTTTATTTTCTCTCCGCTCTGTTTTCATTCGTCCCTTTGTTCCGTTATTTGCATGTGTCGAGGCCCGGCGGCCCCCGCTGCTGCACCGGGGGGCGAGGGGGTCACCTGGCCTCCTGGCGTCCGAACCCGCCACCCTCAGGTTGTTGCTGTATAATAAATGAAACATGTATTAGTCTGTATTCGGATTATTAGTCGTTAATTAGGGTTTATTACATGATAATTACAACATATTTCCCTTCATCCGTCACAACAGAGAAATCAGTTAGAAAAAACACCAAAAACACAAAATCCTGATAAAATAACCAAATGTATTATAAAATGTAAACTCTCTAAATGTAAATATAACAGGAACATGTCGAATTTAATCTTTTAAATGGAATCTATCATTGAATTTTAAATTCCAGTCGACAACTGCGCCTCTTCTCTTTTTGACGACACACCCCTGCCCCCCAGCGGTCATTCTGGGAAACTGCAGGCTGGACTTTTATTTTTATTCTTTTAAGAAATGAAATACAAATACTCAGTTACTGAACATAAAAAGTTAATTTCAGGTATTCCTGTTTGAAAATGTATGTTTCTGACAACTTATTGCTTTTATTCCTTACATTATAACAAAAATAGGAGAACTTTCTTACCTTTTCCAAAGGTAAGGTTACGAGATAAAATGGTAATATGTTGATTTTGGTGAGTTTTGTAGGTTGTAAACATTATTTAGATGAGAACTGTTCACTTAATAATATTTGTTATTACACCGACTGAACATCGTGGTTCATTTCAACTCAAATATGTGTGGTTTAAAATGAAATAAGAGTTGAAGTAAATTAAGAAACTGACAAATTTACAAATTAATTCTACTTAATTTATGAGTTTGTCATATTATACTATATTATGTAATGAAAAATGATGTGATATGATATTATATATTATATCATGGTATAATATATTATATTATATATCATATTTTACTATATTACATTATATTATAATATGTTATATTATATTATAACATATTATTTTATATCATAATATATGAAATCATAATACAGGAAGTCAGTAACAAAGAAGAATCAATGCTTCTACTTTGTTGATAGAGTCTTTTTCACTGTATTAACTATACTTCTAATTGAGTGAATAATACTCAAATAATTAATAAATAATAAACAATTAAAACCTTTTGAAGTAGCACAATGGCAAAAGTGAAAGTATTCCAGTAATTTTCTATAATTTCATGTCACATGTTTTGAGTTTTGGCACTTATCAAGCAATAAGAATTAAAAAACACAACTAGAAAAAATAAGAATCATTCAGAAAAATCCATTTTTGTAATTAATTCTTTGGATATATATATATATATATATATATATATATATATATATAAATCAAATTGTTGTAAACAGGTTTATCATACATCTGCTTATTATCCGTAAACCAGTTTTCATCTGGTTGCCCGCTGTATTATTTTGTACTTTGTTTTTACAGTGAACTTCTGTTGACCACTATTTACTTCCTGTATTTACTGTAAATGACCGGCTGTGCTTCCATCTCTCCCTGACACACTTTCCTTTTCTAAGCAGATCTGTAATGGGGCCCATCTCCACAGGAGGCTGGCGCCCTCTCCTGGTAGAACACCTGCAGGTGCAGCCCTTCTTCAAAACCCACTTATGTATTGTTTTCTTTGGGTAACCTTGACGACAAACAGACCAAACATTAAATTCTTCTATGAACTCACAGAAACACCATCGTTTATTTGTTTGTATCATTTATCTGGATCTGTAAAGTGTTCTTCTTCTTCTCTGTTTTCTTCTTCCTCTTCTTCTTCTTCTTCTCCGTTTCGGCTCTTCCCTTTATGGAACACAACCCAGAAGACTGACCTCTGACCTCTATGTGGTTCTAATAACTGTATAATTTAAGAAATGTAATTTTTTTTTTCTTTTTTTTTTTCCATCATCGTGTTTCAAAGTTGGAGCTTCACAAAAATACTAATAAAATAAACGACCATTTTTGGGAGTCATGGATTGTGTTCTTTGACCTGTTATTGTGTATTTTGACGTATCCAGTAGTTTAATTCTTAATTGACGGGGCAGAAAAAAACACTACAAAGTATTTTTATATATTTTTTTTAAACCAGGTAATAGCGTTTTTTTACACTGTAGTTGATCGTTAATATTAACCTCTTCATTTATTTATGACGAGGTTACTATTAACGGCTACAGGATTCATAAACACCAACATTAAAAGAAGAAGTAAATCGTTAAAAGTGTGAACAGTATCAATAAATCATTTTTGCTTATTCGGCATGAATAAAAGTCTGTTTAGTGTTTCTTTTAGAGCTGATGCACAAACTTATATATATATATATATATATATATATATATATATATAAATATATATATATATATAAAGTCTATTTCTGTGTGTGTGTGTGTGTGTTTGTAGATGATTTCTTGAAATATCTCACAAACACTCTTTTATGTTCACAGCAGACATGGAAAAACTCCCTCAGAGGTTTTTAGAGGCTTTTCCTCTGATTTTAAAACACAGTAAAGAATCTTTTCTGACCTTTAAAACAAAAGAAGGCGAAAATGTTTTTTTTAAAAATACCCCAAAAGTCAGAATCTTCCTTTACGAGCAAAAAAATCTGTTTTCGTTTGACACACGTCGTCATAATTATCCTCGCCAAGAATTTTTTTTTTTATTTGCTTATTATATTATCTGTAATTATATGAATATGTGATTTAAATTTGCAAGATTTACTAAAAAATGACAAATAATTTGGGCGAGCATATTTTTAAACAGTAGCTTAAAAAAAGAAGAAAATAAATCAGACTTGTGGAACCGGTATTATAGAAAATAATCAGTTTTAATGAGATTAACTCAACCTACCGTAAAAAAAAAAAATGTTTTTAGAAAAAACTATTTGACCCTTATAAGACTTTTTCTGGTTGTACAAAGTTAAATAATTACTATTATTATATTAAGTCATCACATGCTTTAATATGAGCAAAAGATAAATAAATAAATCAGACTTATGAAAGCAGGTATGATGGAAAAAATAATCTGTTTTAATTAGCTTGATTATATTAGCTCAACTTTTTGGTCAAAATAAACTATTTGTCCCCTTCTTGTATAAAGTTAGATAAATCTGTTCAGTGAGTTATTTAATATAACAAATAAAGGACTTTTTAAATAGTCATGGTTAACGCCTCCTCCTCAGTGGCCCCTTTCGAGCTGTGGTGTCCCCCAGGGCTCAATCCTCGGCCCCTTTGTCTTTGTCATATAAATAATGCCACTGGGTCACATTATAAACATGTTGAAAAATATTTTTTCACTAAGACAAAAAACCCTCAAAATGAGCTCAACCAAACTGTTAATTTTTTTTACTTCTATTTGGTTTCCATGGAAACGTGTTGTTTTCGTGAGCTGGTGTCGTGTGGTCACCTTGTTCTATTCTCGCAGACCTTCAAACAGACGTTTAATAACCAAACTCAGTGAAATCTAGTTTTCCGTGGAAAGATGGTTTTGAAGGCTCATCATCATCATCATCATCATCATCATCATCATCATCCACAGCTCCAGACTCACCGGAGGAGAGGAAGACTGTCATTTGTTTCTCATATTTGGAAACTTCCCCACCTGAGGGTGTCGATCAGGTGAGTTGAAGACAACGAATGCAGAATCGATGGTTTGAAGGAAGAAAAAGTCCTGAGTTAGATTTTGGTACTTTTTTTCAGCAGAAGAAGAAATGTCACGTTGACTCACAGCAGCGGGTTTGTGGGTTCGAATCCACCGGGGGTCTTTCTGTGTGGAGTCCGAATGTTCTCCCCGGGTTCTCCAGCTTCCCTCCCCGGTCCAAAAACACAGAACAATTCATGTTGTTGACTCTAAATGACCCATAAAAGGACTTTTTCCTCCACCTGTTGGTCCCGTTGAAGAACTGCTGACTCGTCTACGGTGAACCCTGTCAGATGGGATTGGATCCAGCCCCTCTGCGCTCTACGCAGTAAAATAAAATACCAATGCTGCAGATTTTTCATCTGGTCAGCAGTTTCTGATAAATCTGGGACACGCCCCTCTGGCTCCAACCTGTCCACCTGTCAATCAAATCACTTTTCATGCCGCAAAAATGAAACATTTTTCATTTTTGAAAAGATGGTTTTAAGTTCGTAACAAGAGATATGTCGAATGAATCGAGGTTAAATCAAGATAAACTCAAGGCTGAGAAGTTACAGAAAATAGATGGATGAATGTCAGCTGATTAAAACACAGATGCATGTCTCAGATTAAAAATAAAAATAAATAAATCCTGCTTTAATAAACATTATTTTGACTAAAAATATAAAGAATAAAATGAAAATCTTTTTCGTTTGTATTTTTAATTTCCTTGTATCATCAGCAGCATCAAGCCTGAGCCGCCAGTCATGATTTCAGACCCAAACTGACAGGAAGTTGTAGCACAGCGCCCTCTGTCGGCAGATTGACGCACACGCGTCACCATAATCACCAGCAGGGAGGTCAAAGAGGGAAATCCGGACTTTCGGAGCAAATTCAAGTTCATTTAGTTCCGCCAAAAATCTGAGTTCACCAGAAAGTAGAAAGTCCTGCTTGTGCGTTTTCACCGGTGACCTCACACCAGCCTGAAGAAGTCTCGCCGTCGAGTGCGAAACCTCGCCGCCTTATCGACAGTGTTTATATTAAGGGTCTAATTAAACGCAGACAGATTTCCAAAATATCTCCGGACCTCAAAGTCGCGCTCCCAAAAAGCACATTGGAATTGGTTTTCAAATAAATACCTGCCAATCATCCATGTGCAAAACATTAATGTTCTGCTCGCCGCTCGGCCTGTGACTGGTTAGAGGCGGGCGCAGCCGCTCCCAAGGCCGCCAGCGCCTCACAGTATGGCAGCTTCTCGCCTTCTGCAACCCCCCCCAACCCCCATCCCCAAAACAAACCTGACGTTTAAGATCGGGCCAACTAGCAAGAATTCTGCTGGAATCCAAATAAGGCCGCGGGGAAATGAGCGGAGAAAAGGTTTTTCCTCGCCATGTTTCTGATTTGCTTTCCATCGCGAGTCGTTGCGTTCCTCGCACGCCGCCGGCCTCGGCTGTCATGCGCTTGCACGCCATTTCAAATTAAA
>JBBDHG010000348.1:627500-667291 GCA_037951165.1 Lophius americanus
TCTTTTTATTTTCGTTTTGGTATTTTTCTAACTTCAAACGTACCGCAGAAGAAAACTCCTGGTCCGATTGTGAACAGGAAGTGACCCGTGCTTAGAGGCCGCTGAGATGGAGGAGAACTCAGGAGAAACAGGAGGTGAACCTCAGTCTATGTCGACCCCAGAACACAGGTGGACCACCTCCATCGCCATGTCTGAAAACATCTTCTCCAACCAGCACTAGACAGAAAACAATCAAAGCCTCTGCAATGAACAGACACCAGAAAGATCAAAGCCTACGTATTGAACAGACACCAAAGAGAGCAAAGCCTATGCAATGAACAGAGGCCAGAAAGATCAAAGCCTACGCAATGAACAGAAACCAAAGAGAGCAAAGCCTCTGCAATGAACAGAGGGCAGAAAGATCAAAGCCTGTGCAATGAACAGAAATAAACAAGATCAAAGCCTGTGCATTGAACAGCCATACCAAAAATAGGAAATCCTGCCCAGTTCACAGGTTCCAAAGTGATCAAAGCCTGCCAAGACCGCAGGTTTCAAAGGGATCTAAGCCTGTGCAGTGAAAAGAGGTTACAAAGATCAAAGCCTCTGTATGACCAGAGATCAAATAGATCAAAGCCTGTGTAATCAACAGGCCACCTTCTACTTCATGGATCTCCTCCTCCCTTTTGACTCTTCTTTTTTTTATTGTAGCTGTAAACTATCTTTGAGTAATATTGAAAGTGATCTCTAAATGTATTAGATCCAAGAGATCAAAGTGTGACCCATCAGTAGAGGCCAAAGAGGTCGAAGTCAGCAGGGAGAACAAGGAGCTTGTGGAGGAGAGGGGCAGTGATCTGGTCACCACTGCTACAGAGTGTTGGTGGATAAAGGTTGAAGGTTGAAGGCTGGGTGACCTCCGATGACCCCTTCCCCAGGTCATAGCCCCATCCATCTTTACAACAAAGCAAATTTGATAGATTCAAACCCTCACATTCGGTTTGATTCCATGTAAAAGTTTCTTCGCCAGTAAGGAATGTGGTGGTGAGAGACAGAACGAGACGCCGCCGCCTGAGACCTCCTCGCTCTCATTCAGCTCACGAAACCAGGGATTTAAAAAACATGGAGGAAGTTTCCAGTCGTGTTTTGTGGCAGAAAAAAAACCCCCATTGATTTTCATCAAAACATGATTTTTTTTTTCCCGACTCTATTTGTGTCTAAAACATGAAGCTAATCTCGTACGCATTCCGATGAAAGCCGACGCGTCCGTTTCAAACAGTGACTCCATCAACGCCGGCATGCTACCATTCGTCATTATGTTGACATCAAAACAACCACATGATGGCGGCGAGAAGAAGTTTTGACAAGAACAAAAATGGCGACGCAGAGGCGGATATGATAATATATCCACTGCATGAGAAGCTGTAAGCGTCTTTTTCAAACCTTTTTTTTACCTTTTCATCTCATTTTTCTTCGTAGTATCTTTTCTTTCTTCCTTTGGTCCATGAATCCAACATTTACAAGTAAGTTTAAAATAAATGCCGAGTAAGCATTTATTTTTATTTTTTTAAATTTCAGGGAAAATAGGCCATTCTATTTAAAATTAGCTCAAACTTTTGGTAAAGCATGTATTATTTTTTTAAAAACATTATATGACCCTTACGGGCATCTTGGTTGAACTTTCTTTTCTTTTTACCATACTATAAAAATGTTCAGTAGAAATTATGATTTTAAAAAAAATAGTGCTGGTAGTAAATAAAATGGATTACCTTAAATCAAGAAATAGTAAATAACTATTTTTTATTTCCTTGAGGTCAAAATATGTGGAAAACACACATTTTCTTACAGTCAAACCATAAACTGTTGGTGAAATTAACCTTAAAGGCTCAACCAAGTTTTAAATTAGTTTAAATTACGGATTTTATTTGAATTTAACGTAAAAACAAAAAAAACTAAAATAAATTTACCGTTTAATGAATGCATTCCTTAATTTATACAGATTGTCTTTTTTTTAATAGTGTGTAATTCTGAATTACTGTTGATTCAAGGTGGAAAAAAGAAAAGTCAGACTTTGTTGTAATTGACCGTTATTTTATGTCACGCCTATTTACTGTAAACAAATTTACAGTAAGTATGTTTTTATTTCGTTGTATTTGAACATAATGTTTCAGACAACGGTTACTGTATTTATGACGGTAAAATTCTTTTAAACACAGCTGTCTGAATTTTACCGTAAATTATAAAGTTGTTTTGTTGTTTTTGTTTTTTACGGTACATATAGACATACTGTTTTTAATTCATGTAAATTCAAAGAGAGCGTCCTTATATTAAAAACAGAAACAAAAACCTCAAACATTTAACAGTAAATCATACAGATATTTTTTTCTTTACCGTGAAGGTCTCATAAAACTGTCCACGGTTTCCTCTCATGAGGAAGGTTCTGGTTCCAAATCCCCTATGGACCTGGGTCCTTCCTGTGTGTAGTTTACAAGTTCTGCAAACCACACTATCACAGCGTTGCCCTCTGTCAGCTGGGATGGGCTCCAGCCCCTCTACGACCCTGCCACTCTATAAATTTGGATGACAGATGGCAGAAATGATCTGTTCGTGATGAACTCGTCCACTAGATGGCGCTGAACTCCAGCATATCCAAGGTTCTGCAACCCCCCCCCCCCCCCCCCCCCCTCCAGAACCTGATCATGGAAAAATCCAGCAGCTGCAGAATTGGTTTCATGTGATTTTTCACCATGCAGGCCTGCATTCATGAAACCAGAAAGATTATTCTCTTCTTTCTCTGTTTGATATGTGACTCCTCCTCCTCTGCCGGCGTCCTGACATGTGTAACCCCAAAAAGTGTTTAAAATACCAGAGCTGGGCCACTTCAGTGAGACCAACAGGATGCAGTCGCTTGGATGTGTTTTTACTGACACTGATTGTTGATTACAAAACAGATCATCTTCAGTTCTGTGTGAGGAGTCAGCGCCGGAACCAAGCTGGAAAACCACCGGGGGGAATTCATCCACGTGAAAACGAATTCCTAACACGTGTCTCACTGGGCTTTAATGACGTACGTGCATTTATTGACAAATTACAAGGGTATTTATTCGTCCTTCTGAAGGTTAACCCTTTAATCTCCTCACCAAGTTAAAATATACACATAAATCTATGTTTACAGGTATATGGAAAATGATTTATTTGCCTATTTCATGGCTTTGAGGTTGTTGTTGTTGTTGTTTTTTATTCATTCTATATCATGGACATTCTAAATGTACCAAAATTGAAAATAAGAAAAATTCAGATAATGTTTTTTAAAACAGACGTTAAAAAAAAAAAAAAAGGATATTTCATTTATTTTGGGAAAATCTACTCAATTATTATTATATTCACCCTAAATTTACTCTAAAAATGTTCTTGAGGAATAAAAATCTCAGATTGATTAAATTATTTAAGAACAAAACTGTTGAATGAAAATGGTGAATTTTACTTCAATTACTTTAAGCTTTTGGTAAAACGTGTTTTCAGAAAACTATATTTTCCCCCATTAGACTTTTTTATTCGGTTGAACATAGTAACATAATTCTTATTTGTTCGTTTAATACATCTTCACGTCATTTCACGTATAACAAAAAAAAAATCTCACTTATAGAAAAAGAGTTTCTCAGTATTCGTGGTTAACGCCTCCACCCCAGTGGCACCGCTTGACCTGTGGTGTCCCCCAGGGCTCCGTCCTTGGCCCCTTACTCTTTAGCAGTGGTGATCGGGCCTTTGTTCTGCTGCCCCTCGTCTGTGGAATGCCCTCCCTGACCATATGAGGGCTCCACCGGGTCAAATTATAAAGCGGTTCTGTTTTTAGGAGAATAAGAAATAGTGACTTAATAATGAGCTGGACCAAACGGTTGAGCAGGACGCTAAAGGGTTAATTAATGCCACATGTGAAGAAATATTCAGAGCGTCGCCCCCGAGGGAAACTCCTGAAACTCATCACCCACTCAACAGATATTTATCACCGCAGCCAAAACATTTTTCTTAGATGTTGCATTTAAAGGCCCGCACAAACGCTCCACAGAGCATTTCTAGGGGTAATGCGATTATGTCATTGACCTCCGACCTCGGCTACATGTGTCTGCGAGACGCCGCCCGCATCTCCGGGCCAGAAGCCGCAAAAACGAGGGGAAGCAGCACAAGTCTGCTTTCTGTTTGTGCGAGGAGACTGATCCGTGCACCGCACTCTAAAAATACCGCCCTGATGCGTTTCCACAGACGCAGGCCCTGTCCTCCCTTTTGTTTATATGCCGTCTTCAGATGTTGGCGTGTCCACATGGACGGGGTAGACGGGGGGGGGGAGGCGTCGGACGGGTCGCAGGAGGCCATGACACGTGCAAATATTTAAAATAATAATCTAAGAAGAGACGTCTTCTGCACGGAATCCTCCGCCTCTGGAAATGTAAATATGTTTTCAGTCCGACGCTGTGTAGCAGCCTGAGCTTCGTCATCGACGAGCAGCTTATAAATGTCTTATTATCCTCTTCCTCAGTCATGGACAGTAACTAACTCAACCCCTAACCCTTTAACGCCCCGCTCAACATTCAAAAAAATGTATGCGGCTTTAGAATATGAGCTGTGTATATGCAGCATGTATATGCTAAAGCGTATGGGGCCTAGGACGGAGCCCTGGGGGACGCCACAGGCTTATACTAAGACTACGTAGAAAGTCCCATTTTATGGGTATTTTGTTTTTTGGTGTATTAAAGCATGTGAAGACTCACTAAACGGAATTATGTAACATCATACAACCAAAAATATATAATAAAGGTCCAAAAGTTTTTCTAAAATCCTTCTTTACCAAAAGGTCGAGCTAATCTCATTTAAATAGTTTTCCTAAAAATCATCCCAAAACTATTTCTTTTTAATATAGAGCGTTGAAGATTAAAAAAAAAAAAAAAAAGTAAAATATGCAAATTTTTCATTTTTTATTTTTCTCGTTGAGTATATTAAAGGGTTAAAAAGCTTTATTGTCTTATTTGCTTCTATTTCACTGGTAAAGTTTGGAGATTTTGCTCGGTAAATTGACATCTACTCTACAAAGTAAATAAAAGCATCAATAAAAAATAAAATAATAACTATATAAAAACATGACCAAAAAGCAGCAATGTTAATTAAAGTTATAGGTTCTGCTAAAAAGGAAAGTTTTAAGTCCTTTTTTAAATGTGTCAGTCGTCTGTGGAGCCCTCATATGGTAAGGGAGGGCATTCCACAGACGAGGGGCAGCAGAACAGAAGGCCCGATCACCACTGCTAAAGAGTAAGGGGCCGAGGACGGAGACCTGGGGGACACCACAGGTCAAATGGAGCCAGAGAGGGGGAGGAGTTAAACGTGGCAGTTGAGAAATTTTATAAAAAGGTTGTTTTTCTGCATATTACACAGAATTTTTTCTCCACTTTAGATGTAAAAAAGTCTAATAAGGGTCAGATAGTTTTCTAAAAACATAAATAAAGGAGCTTAACCAAAATAAAATGTGTCAATTTATCCATAATTTAGAGAATGAAATTAATAAATGGCCCAAACATAAAGTATCAAACTTATTCTTCCACCACTGGGCCACCTTAATACTAAAAATAACAACGTAATTCAATCATATTTCATCTAAATGTTTAACAAACAGACGAGGGCGTCTGACGGATGATGTCATCAGGTTGTTATTAGATGTCATTCATATTAGAACGTTACGTCAACGCCATCAGCAGGGGAAGAAAAGTAATCAGATACTACCTCCAACACCTGCTGAACATCAACATATTATAATACAATTATATGTTCATGTCAGTTAAATTGTTTTATGGCAGTTACTGGTATGAAAACAGCTGGATTTCAATGTTGACACTTTTTACATCTGCTGCCAGATTATATGATATAATATAATATAATATAATGTAATATAATGTAATATAATGTAATATAATATAATATAATATGATATAATATAATGTAATATAATATAATATAATATGATATAATATAATATAATATAATGTAATATAATGTAATATAATATAATATAATATGATATAATATAATGTAATATAATATAATATAATATGATATAATATAATGTAATATAATATAATATAATATAATATAATATAATATAATATAATGTAATATAATGTAATATAATATAATATAATATAATGTAATATAATGTAATATAATATAATATAATGTAATATAATATAATATAATATAATATAATATAATATAATATAATATAATATAATATAATATAAGATAAAATAATATAATATAATATAAAATAATATAATATAATATAATATAATATAATGTAAAATAATACAATATAATATAAAATAATATAATATAATCTAGCAGACCAGATATATTTTGCACATTTACTTCTTTCTTAATAAACTCCAGTTGTTTACAAATTGAATTTGTCAGTTGTCTCAAATTGAGAAAAATATAAACTGTAAAACTTTGATCCAATTTTACAGTGAAATCTAAACAGTACTCTGCAAACTGCAATGCATTCTGGGGGGAAATAATAGGTGATTTAGTATTTAAAGTGATTGGCAGGATTTGCAGCAATTAAAAGAGAAAATTCTGTTTAGAAAGCAAAGCATCATGGGAAGGCATGATTTCAAACTAAAAGATGGAAATAAAAACATGTTGCAACCTGCCCAGACTTTTGACACAGACGTATCAAATTATCCCCATTCAGATATGAGATTATTGTGAATAGTATTCTTACAGGAAAACCTAAGTTTAGACAGCAAAGCATCATGGGAAAGTGAAAGAAACGTACTGTTAATGTCTGAATAACGGTAAAATCTCCATAAAATGCTCTTTTCAAACTCCAAAGGGATAAAAATAATGGGAAATGACAAAATTAGGTTATTAGGACATATTATTATTATTATTACTTCACGTATTCTTGTCAATAATCGTAAATGTGTAAAAGAAGTTGTGACTCATCCACATATAGTATGGGAATAAATGTAGCTGTTACAAATTCATAATGATTCGTATCATAACATTGTTTGTTTTTAAACACAAACACTTTCTACAAGATGAAAGTATTGACTTCCGACGGAACGCTAACACTAACCTGTGATGACAGGTGTGTTGAATCTTTAAATGTTTAGAGAGTTGCTGCCGATCTGCCTTCCTGTAAAGCGTTTCCAAACGTGGCGTTTTCACTCCCCGCGGCATGGATCCGTACGCACTCTAAAAAAAAACCTCAGGCGACTCATGACTCACGATGGAAATTTCAAGCTATTGTTTACAGGCTAGCGTTATTATTTTCATGATCAATACCGTTCGTCATTTAAACTCGAAATCCAATAGCAGTAAATCTCAAAACTAGTTTAAGAACTTTTTCTCTAATTTGAGTTTTTGAAAATAAATTCTAGTAGAAAAATGTTCCTCTTCATTTGCAACATTAACCGTGGATGTAGCTGCTAATGCTGCTAATAGTGCTAAAGCTGCTAATGCTGCTAATGCTGCTAATGACAAAGAGTATGTTGCACTGCAAAACACAGCTAGTCATATTTTGAGCAGTGTAATTTCTCCAACATATCATTTTTTACAGTGTATACATGAGCACCATTGTTCTGACTGGACATAGTTTGTTGGTTTAAGGTCATTTCTTTAGAAGTCATGGCAACACAAGAAGATTGATGCAAACTGCTGCGTCACTTTTCCTTCTGTAGATCCCACACATTTGTTTTTGGAGTGCACAAAGACACTTTTTCAACTCTACTGGTGTTGAATTCACTGTTGATTTTGCAGTGTATAATCCGCTGGTGTGTGTTGGGCACTAAACCGACATCGCTTCGGATAGACTCCAGTCCATTTAGGATAATATTAGTACAAAAACGTTATTCTAATTGTCATTTTAGATACAGTAAGAAGGACTTACACTGTAAAACAAAAAGTGATCAGGATTGCATCAATCTTTTAGAGTTTTCACAACCTTCTAATGAAAAATTAGATTCAGCCAGTAAACGTAAACGATTTTTCTCTGTAATCAAAAATATTTTTACCGATTATTCGGCAGCATCATCTCAACCTTTAAAATAAAAAACTTAAAAATGTTTTCCCACTAAATGATTCACCGTATTCGAATTGAATTGAAATATAAATATGAACAAAAGTTTTTACGGTACTAAAGTTCTCCTGTTTTAGTCTTTAAGAGAATGTAAGGATAATACAAAGGGCGGATTACACTGTAAAAAATGATTAGCTAACACTTCAATTAGATAATTTGGGTTCAAACGACCCACAATATTAAGTTAAAGTAATTACCAACGTTATTTAGTGAATGTAACTTATTAAAGAAAACCAAACAGAGTTAATATAAATCAAAAAAATGCAACATTTTCATCTCGGTAAGATGTATTTAATGAAACGGAGACAATAGACCCCCTGTATTACTTTTATTTTTTTTAGAGTGTATGCATAATACACTGACAAAACTGTGCCCAGTATTGTTTTTGTGAATTTCCAACAATAAAACGCATTTCTTAAAATCCTAATAGACCTACTGTAAAAAAATAAAAATAAACAGAAAGCTGCTGCCAGTTAATAAAATCCAAATTTGCATCTTTGTACAGTGTATGTAAATCATTTCTGAAACACTTACAGCGGGATTTATTATTGTTAAAACAAAAAGTATGGCGCAAATTTACTGTTTTTGTAACAGCGCGAAAAGGCAGTTTATTTAAAATGAATGCAAAAATCTAAATTTAGTCAGTTACCTGCAAAATACTGTAAACATTTTTTTTTTATGAACAGTATAAAACTTTAAATTTAAGTGACAATCAAATAATTTGAATTTAAGAGTATAGCGACTCTTTTAGCTCTTCTTTACCGTCTTCTTAAAATCTTTTTATAGTGTACTTTCCATCACTTTTGAGGACTGAATTGGCCCAAAATGCCAGATTTACAGTGTATTTTCTTCTCCATCCCACCGCCTTTACACTGAAACCAGTTTTCATGGACAGACAGAAGTCTGATGGATGAAGCCTAAAATATAGATCAGCTTTATTGAAACCTTTTACAGGACAAAAAGTTTGGCAAAAAAAAAAAAAAAAAGGGGGCGGGGTTATACAATAAGTGCAAGGTTTGCTGCAGTTCATCTTAAAGCCTCGTGTGAGTCTAATAGGATACATAGAATATAATAAGTTTGCAAGTGTTACAAGAGCAAACACGTATTTTTTTCTTTCTTAAAGGTCGTGTTTGTGTCTTTGGAAGAAGTTCAAGGTTCAACAAAAAGGCAAAAGTGGTTTCTCTTAAAGGCGTTTGTGTTTTCTTCTTCATTCATTTCTCCTCTTCAATGTATAGGCTTTTTTTTTTTTTTTTTTTTGTTCTTTCTCCAAAATAAAAGCTGCTGCTGCTGCTTCGGCTGCGTGAAGGAGGAAAATCCTGGTATCAATCCTCCCCCCCAAAAAAGAAATAAGAATAAAAGTCACATCTCATGTGAGTCCGGAGTGGCGCGCGGGCTCACATGACGCAGGGTTTGATGTCCTGACAGACGCTCTGGGGGTGGTGGTGGTGGTGGTGGTGATAGTAGGATCCTCCAGCCGAGGGGTGGAAGGACGAGATGCCGTTAAAGTTTAACACGAAATCTTTCCTGTCGCACACCGAGGAGTGACTCTGGTAGCGAGGAATCCCCACTGCAGAGGAGACAGAAGGCGGAATTCACTCATCAGGACACAGAAAGAAGCCAAAGCATGAATATTCTTTAGGATTTCAGTTCAGATTATCAAACATCCTTAAGATACCATTTAAAAAAATGTTTTTTTGTCAAGAATTGTGCAGGAAAAAACGATGTGTAGGAGCAAAATGTAGATTTAAATGACCATAAATGAAAAATATACAAATGAAAAATTTTACAAATTAAACATAAAACATCCCAGCGTGAATGATAATACGCGGTATTTTTATTATCTACACTTTGAAATGAACTGTACAGAGGACGGGTTAAAATTAAATCATTCTTAACCCGTTGAAGTTATATAAATTAATTATTTCTTTGCTTTAGTAGAAATAACTTATTTTTACATATAGTGTCCGGAAATGAACACCTTGCGCAAAAACGACTAAAGTTAACGTGGCAATAATTTCATTTAAATGTTTTTTTAAATTTATTTTAGATATATAAAAAAAATATATACATTTATTTTTTTTAGTAATGATGCGATTAATCGATGGAATGACCTGCGACTAATTTGGTCATTCCTTAATTCCTAAACTATGATATTTTGTATTTGACTGCAACTTAATATTTTTTTTCTTATATGATATTTGCTGTTCTAAGGCAGAAATCTGAATATATTTGATCCGTGAACAAACATTCTTCCACCACCTTCTGACATTCTATCGACTAATCGAATAATTGGTCAACGATTGCAGTGCGTAACTTTTTTTTTTTTTTTTCTTCCCTGGAGAACCACGAACTGGCTCGAATATTGAAGAAGAAGAAGAAAAAAAAACTGGTTCTGACTCTGAGTGTGAGCCTCTATTTCCAGAAACAGAAAAAATAAATGGGGAGGCTGCGGCGAGGTCATAAGGACTCCAGATGTGACTGTTTTTTCCAAGGGGTGGTGAGGGTGGTGGTGGTGGTGGTGGGGGGAGAAGAAGAAGACAGCAGGCTTTATCCTCCGGGCCACAGCGCGCGCGCACAACACACGCGCCTGACTGAGTGACACTGAGCCTCCAGTCCGACACATCCATCCTCAATTAAGACGCTGCGTTAAGTTTAACAAGCCCCTCCATCTCTGGTGGGTTCAGGCGATGCTTGAGCTCCTGCGCCGGTGTGGTCCGACCTGCTCAGCCTTTTGTTTGCTTAACCTCTGGGACCCCCTTTCGGGCTCCGGCGTGGGTTTACTCGCCTGCGTGAAATCCCCCAGACTTGAGTAAAGCCCCCGCGTGTTATGGCAGAGTGAATGACCGTCAACAGGGAGGAGAGGATTAGGATCCCAAAAATAGCTGTTTATTCTGCATTTTCTTGAGGCAAAAATTCCCAGAGCACGTGACTGGGAAAGTCCTGCAGATATATTTGATTGCATTTTATTTTAATTTATTTAATTTATGAATCTGAGGTTGATTTTATTGAGACATTCTTTTTTTTCCCAATAAAATATATATTTTTTTACAATTGTTGTAGAATGTATTAATTTATTTGTTGATTAAAACCAACAATTATTTATATTATTACAGTTAAACTAAATTAAAAATGAATAAATTCTTCTTTAAAAATTTCTTTTTTTTTTAAACCAAACTCCTATTTGTTAATAATTATTCTAATCCAACACGAACCATCATAATTTTAAATATAAGTTATATTTATGAGGTATTCCTTGAACGTCCTCTCTTTTATGGAGAAATAATCTCCGGCCTCTGCCGCAGACGGAAATGAAATATCAGATTATTCTACATTTGATTTTTTTAACAATAATCCAAGAGATTTATGAGCAAACACTTTAAAAAAAAACACAAATGTTCTTATATATTAATATTATAGATGTTTAAGCTGCTCCACTACAGCAGGTGTAACTTTAATTCAATAAAAAGTTGGTACAGCAGCAAAAAAATACGATTGGATTTTAGATAACTGTAAAGAACTTCAGATAATCTAAACAGTTTTTGTAGAATAGAATAAAAGCTAAATTGAAAAAAAAAGGTGTTTTGTTGAATTATAGATTTATATAATCCGTGTTTCCCGTTGGTTGCGCGCAGATCCGTTATTTTAATCATCTCAGTGTCGTTGAATGACATCGAACTGAAGCGGAATTAGTGTGAATTCTCATTCTTGACACTCTGGATTCATTCAAATCCACCAGAAGATGTTTTGGGAGTGTAGGTGTGGGGGGTGGGGGGGGGTACCTGAGAGGTCGCTGCTGTGGCTGTCCCTGCCGTTCTGGTGAAGGTAGCTCTGTTCCAGGGAGTAAGGCGACATACCGGAGTGCAAACCGGAGGACGCGGGGCTGCTGGAGGCGAGAGGCTGCTGTTTGATGTACGGGGACCCGCCGGAGGACGCCCAGTGTCCGGATGTGCTGGCGTACGGGGAGTGGCCGTCCAGCGCGCTCGCCATTGCTGGAGATGAAGGCACGGGGCTGCTGCTGCTGTCCGGTCCGTAGTCCCCGTTCGGAGGGACGGGGCAGCTCGCCATGTAGGTAGATCCGGGGCTCGGTGACATGTGGGGTACGTGGTGCCCCCCGCTCAGCCCGTCGTACCCCCCAGCCATAGAGTTCCCCATCATGTCCAAGTTGTAGCCGTTGCTGTGGCAGGCCAGGGTGGCGGATGGAGCCTGAAAGTCGAAGCTCTGCGGCAGGATGGAGGTTCCGAAGCCTATTCCGTTCATCATCCGGTACATGGGCTTCAGGGCTTGGCATTTTCTCCGGAATCCTCTGGGTCTGCGGCGAAACGAGCCCTCCTCGAACATGAACTCGCTCGTCGGGTCGATGGTCCAGTAGTGGCCTTTCCCCGGCCGGCCGAGCCCTTTGGGCAGCTTGATGAAGCACTCGTTCAGAGAGAGATTATGCCGAACCGAGTTTTTCCATCCCTGATAGGAGCCCCTGAAGAACGGGAAGCGAGCCTGCAGGAACTGGTAGATCTCGCTGAGGGTGAGCCGTTTGGTCGGGGTGCTCTGGATCGCCATGACGATCAGGGCGATGTAGGAGTACGGAGGCTTTTCCGGTCGCCTCAAACCGGAGCTCGTCTTCTTGCCTTTAATGGCGCCGGAGGAGCTCTCCGTGGCGGCCTGAGGGCTCAGCATGGCGGGGTGCAGGACGCCGGACGCCGGGCTGGATCTGAGAGGAGGCGGAGGGTCCAGCTGCTGCTGAGGGGTCTCGCTCGTCATGTCAGCTCTGACGTACGACTGGCGCAGAACAGAGAGAGAGGGAGGGAGAAAAGACGAGTCGTGGGGTGTCACGAGAGCAGAGCTGTGTGTGGATCCAGCGGTCAGTGTCGCTGCATGTGAGTGTCAGACCGCCAGTGGTCCACCAGAATCCCAGAGCAAAATGGAGTGGAGTCTGTCTCCAGTTACGCACGACTCTTCCGTTACGCACGGTGCTCCCTTGACGCATGCGGAGCGCACGGTGGGTACGCACAGACACAGAGAGGAAGAGGAAGAGCGAGAGTGGGGGGGAGCGGGTTATCCACTGGAGACTGAGTGTCCAGGATTTCAGCTCGACGCAGAGGCTCCGGTGGGTGTCGCGGCGGCGCTGAGCGGAGCTGTGGCGCGCCGGGTAGCCATCGACCGCCTTAATAGACCCTCGATTGGAGGAAACGCGAAAAACCCCTCGACTTATTGCGCGCAGGAGTCGCGCCAAACAAAAGCCCGACCACCTATCTTTTCATAAATCTTTTTCTTCCCTCTGCGCGTAGAGACCCCCACCCCTCTCACTCCATCCGCACTCTGCACTTGCAAATCTCCCTAAAATCAGTGACGAATAGATGACCCCCCCCCCTCTCCCTCCCCCCACCACAAAAAAAATCCACCCCCTCCTCCTCCTCCTCCATCCTCTTGCCAAATCTGTCCCAAGTCCACTCACCGTTCTCAGCGGCGTTAAAGCCCCCCTCATTCGCTCTCAGTCTTCTCCCCCCGCCTCCTGCCTCCTCCTCCCGCCCCCTCTCGTCCTCTCCTATCCAAGTTCGAACTACACGCAATTAAGCCATCTATCAAAACCTCCACCCCCACCCCCAGCACCACCACCCAACATCCCAATCAACTTCGCCACACGCCAGGCGCACACGTTTAAAAACGACCACGACCCCCCCAAACACCCCCCCCCCCCCCCCTCTCTTTCTCTCCGCTCCTGCATGTTCGAGGCAGGGATCCGAGCCACCGATCATACAGTTTCTCTGACACGAACCAACCACCACAATGTGCGCAGAAGAAAAAAAAAAGGTCCAGCATGCAATCGGAACCATGATGCCAAACATTCTCATGGGCCGACATGATGTTTGCGGCAGAGGGTGACCAGAACGCCCCGCTGCGAAGCAACGCGGACGCGCCGCCACCACCACCACCCTGTTTTATTTGTATTATATTTGCTCTTAATTTCCTCCCCTACTGGTCCCGAGGATAACAAAAACAAACTGTCGCGGAGCGGTGCCGAGCCGGGGCGCGGAGTGTGAGAGATGGAGAGGTGGTGGTCTCCATACCGTGCGTGTGTAAGCGGGGGGTTGCTGGGAGTAAATGACTTTGACATGAGTGGAAGCAGGCTTTTTCCATCAAGCCCGGCCCTGGATACCACACACAGCGCGCCAGTGTCAGCTTACGGCCCCGGGCCAGAGCCGGTCCCATGGGCCCCCCGTTCATTAGAGAGAGAAAAGCGAAATTAGGCGAACGGGCGTCGACAGTTTCCTCCCCTATGGAGACATCACACGCGGATTTGTCCGACATGATGGAGTTATATATCCCATAAAGGTAATATCAACATCCGCGCGGCATCAGACCGGATGGAGCGGCCCTTTGGAGGGGAGCGGGGGTCCCGGGCAGGTTTATTCTAGCGTGCCCGTTTAAGGTTTAGTCATGCATAAACAATAATTCCATCTCATCTAATATCACGACGCATCTTTAGCTCCTTGTATTTAGGCGAGGACTAAGAAGTTGACACTTCCTGGAAGGATTTTCCCAACAATCAACCGGCGGGAATAACCTTTGCACTTTTACGCAACAAAAGCCGGTGCGGATAAAATCATCCCCCCCACCATCAACCCCCCAGCGTGGCACGCACAGCGGCGTGGAGGAGCTTAACGGCACCAGAAATTTCCTGCGACATCAGAACTTATGACCCCCCCCCCCCCCCCCCCGTAGAGATCAGGATGCGTCGGTCTGCAGAGGAGATCTTTGTTCTCGTGGCTCCTTTGAAGACGGAGCCGCTTTTACGCACCGAGATTATAGGAGCTCCCGATTTAGAATCCTGGAAACATCAGCAGCCACTAGTAGAGCTGCTCATGCAGGAGGTCCGTGGAGCCCACGCACGACCGGACCGGACTGGACCGGACCGGAGGCCCACACTAAAGGCCTCCTGTTTGTTTTCATGTTCAGGTTCAAATATGACTGAAATTATACAAAAAGAAAAATAAATATTTAGAAATATGTTTCCTCAAAATGAACCACAGAAGAAAAATAATTGCAGTCTCATAATAATAATAATAATAATAATAATTATTATTATTATAAAATTACAATAAATGACTAAAAATAATTTCCTGTTTGAGAGATTTAAGGTAAATTAGAAGATTCAGTTAACTTCTGTGGATAGTTTTGTTTTGTGTCTCTCTCTGATATCATTTATATACACTGTAAAATGTAAGAATTTGGCTTTACTTAAGAAAATAAATAAAAAATAAAAATCAGGAAAATCTCATCAGTCGCACAGATTTATACATTTAAATTGCTAAAACTTAATTTAACTAAGTCATATTGAGTCAAACAGTTTTCTAACGTTTTTTTGTTGTTTCTTTACGTAAAGCTAACAAACCACATTTTAAAGTGTATTGTTTACACACAACAAGTTTAATTTGGGTTAATTTAATCTAAACTAACTAATTTTTTCTCACCACATGATTAAATTGGTTCCATTCTAAACATTTTTTTTGGGCCAACTTTATTTATTCTGGTTGGATAAACTCAATTTTATTGGGTAAAAATGAGTGGGACCAACGCTACACTGTAAAACGTAATAAGTCTGAATTAGATGAAGTTGGACCTGATCTTATAAACTAAAACGGGTCAACTCTAATAAGTTACATTAGTCCAAAGCAAATTTATCAACTTAGACCAACATAACTGGCTTTTACATTTCCTTGAACGCAACATGTTAGCTTTAAATCAAAAAAAATATTTTCGTGACATGATGAAGGAAATTCAACGACTCAACTTCCGCAAGAATCCGTGGAGTTGGCGCAAAGTTATACGATCAGGTTCCCCTCGTCTGTTTGTCCTGTTTTCTTTTGTTCTGCGCGGAAACTTAAACTTCTGTTATTGTTCGCGTTGTTTGTACTCAAGACTAATTCTCTGGATTCACGTAATTAATGCGTAGAGAGTTTTGACGGATTTCTTTCAGCGCCGAGCATGTCCTAATTTATTTGGGTTGGATAAACAGCCAAGAGGAAGAAGAGGAAGAAGAGGAGGAAGAAGAAGCAGAAGAAGAAGAACTTAATTTGGTCATGTGATTTTACTGCCCCAAAATGAGTTGGAACAACTCTATTAAATCATGTTGGAACTAATCAAAGTAACTAATTAGAATCAACCATAATTAATTATATTGCTCCAAACCAAGTGTATTATGTTATAACTGCTAAAAAATATATTTTTTTATTGTTTTTATTTATTTGTGATGCACATTGTTAAACTGTATTTTGTAGTATTTTAAAGTTTCGTCTTTGCAGTGAAGAACTTTAAAATACATTTACTCGATTAAAATTCTTCTTTCCGTGATATTTTGATTCAAATTGTTATATATATATATATATATATATATATATATATATATATATATATATATATATATTTAAAGTATAGCCTTATAATAAATAAAATCTTTAAATCCTCAATCACGAATTTCTTCCTCCCTATAAATATATAAATATATATATATTTTTATTCTTATTTTTTTTTAGCGTGGCTGTATTTATGTGAAATAAGACAATGCTGCGTTCAGGTCCTCTGAGCTGTAACCTAATATTCTCCGGGCTGCTTGGGTTTTTCTTCTTCCTGTGCTTCCTGTGTCGGTGCCGGGAGCTTTGGAGCTGCCTCTCCGGGACTCCGAAGGTCAGGCGCGGTTCACTTCGCGGGGTCTGACACACTGTTTGGACTTCCTAACATTGTGCCTGCCTTCAAGCTTGGTTTCATAACACCGCCGGCCTCATTCGGAGACGGAGGGCCCTGGAAAAGGCCCGAGTCCCTCCTCGTGTGGTCCAGGCCGACGCGCTCACGGAGAAGCCGCATGGCAACGAGGAGGTGACAACGCGGGGATGCTCATAGGAGGTGGAGTCACGTGACTGCTACGCAAGACAGGTGTTGCGGTTCCGGCGTTTCTCCTGCAGGTTGCAGCATTGTCCCTGGAAACAGGAGCGAGGCTCACCTGTCACCTGTCTGAGGCTCGGTGCGCTCTATGCGTCAAACCTCACGTGGGTGGGGGGGTGTGTGTGTGGGGGGAGTTGGGTCGGTGCCGGACGGATAACATGTGTAATCAGAATATAATCCACAATATTCACATCAGATTTTGATTGATTGGGATTTTACTTCCTGCATCAGGCATGATTTCTTATTTGACTGTTGTTTTAAATAACAATAAAATATCAAAAAAATAACTTACAATAAATAACGCGTATAAAATAATTAAAAAAAAACTCTTTCTGATGCTGCGGTAATTCTTCTGGAGAACAGGTCACACGGTCCTGATGTTGTTCTTCTGCGTTTGATAGAATTTAGTGAATGATCACATGGGAAATGTTGAAGGAAAACTCCATATTGTTTTTTATTTGGACTTTATTGTATTAAACAAACAAAAAAAGCGGGAAAATCGATTCATTTTGGTTCCAGAATGATCAGAGAGCTTTAGCACATCCTTTTCCCCCTTCTTTTCTCTAGTCAAACATGTGTGATGGAGACACTTTGTTGTCTGCAGGGACAAACAGAGTCAGGACAACCAGAACCCTGAGATCCTGCCGGATCCGGACCGGCGGTCGTTGAGTCTGGGGTCTGTTTCAGGACCGCGGAGAGCAACTCTAAACAGTCAGCAGGACTCTCTCTCTCTCTCTCTCTCTATCTCTCTCTCTCTCTCTCTCTCTCTCTCTCTCTCTGCCTGCGTGACTGAGTACTTTTACTCAAGGATTACTCTCAATCACAAATTGGATGTACGGATACTTTATTATTTCCATTTTAATCACTTTTCTACTCATACATAAATACAATTTTCTGACAGTTTTAGTTACTTGTACGATAACTTACTTGTTTTATATATTTAATAACCTTCATGTCCAGTGAATTACTATCTCAAAATAAGGAAAAATAATGAATAATTATCTCAATATGATTAAAAATAATGAATCAAGACCAAAGTAATGAATTCAAAAAATGTTGAATTAATACTTCAAAATGATGAGAAAACGTTTCATGTAAAAATAATGACAGAGTATCGCTAAAATATCTCATTAAATAATTTCCAGTGAAATTAATTCAGTATTTCTAGATGTGTTGACTTTGAGTATTATTTAAAAACGTTCTTGGAATATCTGGAAAATGTCAACAACCTCATCTTTTTATCTTATTTTATTTAAATATTCTGCTTTAGTTCATGCTTTCTCATGACGAAAGATGAAACTACTCAAGAAATGAAGGTTTTATTTATAGTGTTAGAAAAGGGTGACATTTAAAACAAGAAACAATCATTAATGTAACAATAAAAAAACAACAACACATATCATTTACTGTAAAATACCAAGAACAAACAATTACACAGGAAATCTTTGCAAGGATATTAAATAAAATTACAGTAAATTGGGAAAAACGAGAGCCTTGAATGCGGCAGTATTTCACAAATATTTACTGTTTTTCTAACGTCTCGTTACCGTAAAAATGAAGGTATGTTTTTACTAAATGATTAAAATTATTATTTTTCACTGTAAATTCTAAAGTTGAGACAGAATATTACTTTAACGCTAACAATATGTTTGTAACATGATGTCATTTTATCTGTTATTGCTCTATTATTTGATCAAGTGTTTGTATTTTCACCTTAAAAAATGTTGTTTTTCAACATATTCTGATTATAAAAATACAATTATTTACTGTTTCATGATCTAGTGTTTTAATTTTTACTGTAGTTCACTGAATACATTTTTTTCTCTACAGATTATTATCTATTTATCAAATAATATATTATGATTTATGTAATGTTCTGATTTTTGTGTGTAATTTTTCTACTTATTGATGAAATGTTCTTTTAAAACAGGTTTGCAGTATATATAAATAAATATATATAAATAAATATATATATATATATTTATTTTTTTAATATGGTATTTTACGGTAACATCTTCTAAAAGGTCACTTTCATCTTTTATGGTTAAACTCTATAACTGTATTAAATTATTTTAATACAAATGATACAGGATCTTTTTGACAGAACAGTTTTATTGACAGTTTTTAAACATTTTTATATGGACTTTTACTCAAGTGTGATTTTGAAAGCAGGACTTTTATTTTACAGTGCGGTGAGATTCCACCTACACAAATAAGCAGGTTGTGATTTTTAATGCTGGAATAAGTCGAGTGTTTCTGCGACACACCATCAGATCACATTTATTTGACTTTATTACATTTATTTAGAGTACAGATTTAGATGCTTCTTTATTTCTGTCTTCAGTCCCAGGACAGTTAAGAGGGAATAAAAACACACAAATGCACATTTTGACACGTTTCTAATGCTAGTAAATATTTATTACCAACACTTTAAAAGAGAACATACAAAAAAAACCAACAATTTATCAGGTGGAATAAATCCTCACAAGATTATTTACTTTAAATCAATTTCTTAAGTTGACATGCAAAAGCCTTTGAAGAAGATCAAACAATTATTTAATGACGTCATAATAATAATAAAAAAATAAAAACAACATAATCTATGTTAGATAAAATTTTAGTCAGTGCATACATTTTTATTTTATGGTCTTAAATCTTAATTATTATCATGACACTAGAAGTTTGTCGTCGTCGTCATAGAATATATCCAACATTTAAATGTTTATATTCTCTGTTACTAGGAAGTAATCAAGTACATGTCATTTAACGATGCTGCTGTTGTTTACTATTTAGGGGGATATCTGATGTTTGTTTGTTTTTATCACCCCAAATACATATACATATGTTTTATGTATTTATAATATTGTGTAGCTGAATTACCCTGATGACAGTAAACGCATCACAGAACTGCTGACATGAGAGAAAAAAATAACATAAATAAAAATGATTTTATTTTCTTCTGGAGAGATAATGTTAGATTTTACACCCTGATTAATTGATTTATGTGTTCTATCACATGAGAGTGTTTTGATATGTTGTAATAACTGTGTAATAACTGTGTAATAACTGTGTAATAACTGTAATAACATTTTTTAAATTTACATCTGAAAGTTAGAGTCTTTTTGCCTCTTCCTCACCCTCCTGTCAAGCAGGTGGGAAGCCCACCCTCTCCATCCTCACTGCCCCCCGCGCCCCCCCCCCCCCCCCCCCCCCCTCCATGCCTCTGGCCTCACTAAATGACAAACAAACTCAACATCAGGCTCCCATTGTCTTTTTTTATTTTTTTTTTATTCATAAAAATAGCAGGCATGCATGAATCCATCTCAGGGGGGAAAATAACATTTCCATGCGTTTCTAGTGCAGCCACGACTTTTATTTATTTATTTATTTGATATTTCCCCCCCCCCCATCGCAGCTCAGTCAATATTTATGTCTTTTTTTTCATTTATGTACAGGAATAGTTTATACAGCAGGTCATACAAAAACATGGAAATATAAATAGATGAAGTTTGCACTTGGTTGCTGTCATACAGTAGAAATGACCAATGAACCTTGGAATGCATAAACACACACACACACACGCGCGCACAGACATACACACTCACGCGCACACGCACAGTGGAGCGTCAGACGACTGTCTGCTGGGTCAGCACAGCGTCAGAACCACACGAACCTCCTGCAGAACATGACGAGACAGCCCCCAAAAAATACTAAAGCACTTAAAGCTGAGAGCGGCCACCAAAGTGCACGTCACGGGTCAGAACGCACGCGCCTGACAACAGTTCGGGTTCTTTTATGAGAGTAAAGTGTCTATATGGAAACCACGCGACATGGGGCCCTTGAGCGCGTGGCCCCTGGGTGCTGTATGCTGGAGGTATGAGAGTGCATCCCTGGTGGGCTCTGTGCCGCTGCACCCCCCGTCTGACAGGTAGACGCAATGTGCAGGGAAGCCAAGAGGGTACGGCAGTAAGTGGGCCCCTGGGGGCCAGTAGAGCCCGTGTGCGTCAGGGTCTTCCCTCCTTTTGAAGGGTGTGCTGAGGATGCTGTCGATGGCGAAGGAGCTGGAGAACTTGACACCCACTCTCTCCTCCGGGGCGTGGAGGGGGAGGCGGGTGTCCTCGGTGAGGAGCTCCTGGCTCTCCTGCTCCTTGGAGGTCCTCTTGGCGATGCGCTTCCTCCTGCGGCGGAACACCCCGTCAGCAAAGGTGTACTCGCTCTGCGGGTTCAGCATCCAGTAGTTGTCCTTGCCCCAGGGCCGGGACGGGTCCCGCAGAACCTTGAGGAAGCAGTCGTTGAGTGACAGGTTGTGGCGCACCGAGTTCCTCCAGCCGGTGTAGCTGCCGCGGAAAAACGGGAACTTCTTCATCAGGTAGTCGTTGATCTCCGCCAGGGTGAGGCGGCCGCTGCCGGACTCCCGGATCGCCATGGCGATGAGCGCGATGTAGGAGTAGGGGGGCTTGGGTCTGCGGGTGTAGGGCTTCGCCTTGCCGCCGTCGCCGCTCTGGATGACAGGTGCCGGGCTGTTGGCCACGCAGTCCCCGTCTGACCCCAGCTCGTCCCCGGAGAGAGGAGACGGCACTCTCCCCTCTGCGTCCATGCACAACTCCAGCAGAGGCTTCTGCGCGAAGTGGTGAGCAGAGAAAACTTCAAGTTTCATTTTCCCCACGCGGTCTTCTCCCTCAGGCGTCTCCGGAACAAGTGTCTCTGTGGATGCGAAGACTCGTCTGCAGCGCTGGAGGCACCTTGAACCTCAGTGTGGAGCAGCAGCAGGAGCAGCAGTATTCAGATCTGTCTCCGGAGACAGACCTCTCCTATAATATAACGCCTCGGCGTGGGACGGCCCACAGGCGGGGTTTCCACTCGGGATCCATTGAAGCGCTGTATGTATATGTTTACAATTGGACGCTACTGATCCTAGCCAGTGAAGAGGAAGACAGAAAGAAAACAAGAAAAAGGGAGGGAGGGAGGGGGTGAGGTGAGAGAGGACAGGTATGAAAAATAATTGGTCTGAGAGGCAACCAGAGACTTTTATCACGCAGGTGATGAGACGCAGCTAAAAACTCCACGAATGAAAAATGTCCCCTCCATCAATTTAATCTCCCATGCAGTTAATGGATAAAAAAATAAGAAGTTATTTTCTCCGCTTGAGGAAGTCTAAAAAAAATATACAATCCCTCAAATAATGTCTGACGTGACAGTTTGGAGCAGCGCAAAAATTACGCACGAGCCTCCAGAGAGTCTGAACAGTTGGACTCTGAGGGAAATGAATCAGAAAACCCCCCGATAGAAGAGATCATGATGAATAAATGGAAAGCAGACACAGCCGCCGGTGCCGTTCTCTCTAACCTGTTCCTCCACCGGCGCTCCGGTTCACCGGGGGAATGGAACGCGAGCGCCGGCGTGAAATAAGAAACCGGCGGTTGGATCAGTTCCACGAGACGCGGGGAGAGTGACACCTAAGCTCGCATGTTAAGCAAGAGGATTGTGGTGAATCATAAAGACAGATAAAAAGGTTCCCTGAGAGGTCAGGTAAAGTTCACAGGACCATTGCACCTGCATGCAAAGAGAGAACCGGAGCCCGAGTGGAGAACAGGTCCTGCGTTTGAAGCGGCGATGCAAATACGCGGAGAGGGGCTGAAAACATGAGTCAATGCGTCATTGTTCCGAGTAAAAAGGGGAACCTGGGGACCAAACAACGATCCTACTGAAGCATAGGTTCAGCTTTGTCTTTTGAATTTGTTTTTTGTGTGATTTTTATTTTTTTAAACTCAGCGGTAGTCGTCACAATCCAAACTTTATTCATAAGGTAGCAGGGACAAATACAGTAATAGTTGGGCTTGGCTCATTTTCTAAACTCTCAAAGTGAAAGTGGACTTTAGACTTTCAGGAGAGCCAGGGCCGTAACGAGAGATTTTATGGTAAAAAAAAGCTGCAAGTCTTCAATACACTCAAAAAAAAAGACAAATGGTTTTGTTGAGCCAACTAAATATATTCAGGTTGGATAAACTCCATTCATTCAGGCACATTTCACCACTGCAAAACTAGTTGGATCAATGATATCAAATAAAACTGTTTCTGATCAACTCTTGTGAATTGAATTGATTCGACTCAATTATTTTATGTTCAACCAACACAGTTGTTCAAACGAACCTATAATCATGTTTTCTACGATGTTTTTAAGTTCCCTCAAAGAGTGATTTTTTTTACAGTGTATCAGCAGGGGTCGGACCAATTGTTGAACTCGGGTCGTTGCCCAAATTCTGAATTGACTTAAAACTTCAAACAGAGGAAAAACTGTGAAAAGGAGATTTTGTGTTTAAAAGCTGAAGTCCAGTTAATTCAACTCCTGTAAAGTAAAGTCAAGTTTTTACAGTGTCCAAACTGGTTCACGCCACATAATGTTGCGTTTATATGTTTGAATGTGTTAAATACTTAAAGGTATTGAGTAAAATACTTAAAATATGCAAAACACTTGAAACAACAAAGTTGCCAGTAAGGAAGTGACTTTTCTGTCAATCAAACTGTCATAGAGTTACGGGACTCAGCTATAACGCTAGCGGTAGCCAACCTTAGCTAGCGTCATTAAATGTGCATCATCCTCCTACAAGGTTTAGCTTTTTAAGAAGTAAATTTGTCAGATGTAACGTGTTTAATAGAAAGTGTGAAGTCTGAAGTTCAGTCTGTGTTCACATGACAACATATCTGTAAACGATCCTCGTAAAAACGGGGCGGGGTTTAGCGTTTACCTCAGTTTCGCGTCCATAACTTTTCAAGCATCACTGCGATTGTTGTCTAAATTTAGCTCCTACGACTCGACGCAAAGAAATGTGTCGCGTTTTATTCCTGAGCTCAGAAAAAAAAACGAATTAACTTCATTTTTCTTCCTCATTGAGTCACGGAGGGGATCCGATCCTAGAGCAGACTGCTGACGTCATAGAAATGGTGACGCTGAGTCACTGTGGACAGCTTGACATTATTAATGAGTCACTTTTAATTTGAGGAGTTCCTCGTGCAACGCAGAGGATTGGGGGCTTTTCAGGGAGATACCAGATTGCAGCGTGGGTTTAGTTTATATATATATATTTATATATATATATTATATAAATAATCTCTCAGGGTGTTTTCTGTCTTTGTTTTAAAGCTGACTCAGCTGTCAAACACGGTCCGCCCCTCAGCTTTTAGCCACATGTAGCGCTCGGCTAGGAGTTCCTGGCGGTCAGACACGTGGACCCGAGGGAACCAATGACGTAGCCTCTCTTCTGTAGGCGTAGACGTTGACCCCGAGACTGATTTGACGTGACCCGGCGCACGGCGATCCGTTTTCTGTAACCTTAAAAGATGCTGAGTTTGGGAAGCCGACGGCAGCGGCGCAGGAATGCGAGAACGCATTTGCTGCAGACGGCTCATGGCGCTGTAGACAGTCAGCTTGTACCGTAGCTACCCAAACAGGTTCTAAGTAAACTGTCATCTTTGACAGCTGTTTGTCCAACTAACTCTTCTCCTGTCAACACCTCTCAGCCAAACGTGGAGGAGGCTGGAGGGTTAACATGAGTTACGAGCCTGGCCTCAGGCCACCAATAACCATTAAACTGTCTTTTCGCTGGAACTCCTCCTGGGCTCACCTGCTCGGACCTCGCCGGGACCCGAACCCCTCGATGCTCTGAGGCCAGTTCTCGTGTTGGGTTTGAGCACAGGTCCGGTATCATACGGCGATCCGGTATGAAACACTCGGTGCAGACACAGGTCGGACACGGGTTCCAGAACGGGATACGAGATAGGTCAGCGTGACGCCGTAAGCTAGCTCCTGACAGCATCCAGATACCAATCAGTGTCTGGCAGCCCGGACTGTTTGGGTGTCGACATGTTGGGAGTTTATCACCTAATCATAACTTTGAATGTACATGACAGGCGTGATTAAAGATCTCCGCGCCCTCGGTGTGCGTGTGAGCGAGTGGAGGCAGCAGCAGTCAGAGGCTAGGCGGGCTAATGTGAGCGCGTACTTGACGCCTGCGCCTGTTTTTGATGAAAGGCGTGTCGGCGTCGCCTCGTTTCTTCGGAAAGCGAGTTCATCCGTCAATCTAATTCTGGAGCACAAGTCGGAGAGAAGCCTGTCTCCTTGCGTTAACGCAAGTGCCTTTGATTTATGGGGAAGGATTTTTTTTTGTTTTGTTGAAAACTGGTCTCAAAGTTTAGGCGTTTTTGTGACGGCACTAAAACAGACACCTACCAGTAACCAGAACCAGGAGGGTCAGTTCTGATTAGGTTGGCCATTCTTCAGGATTTGAGGTCATGTGGAGCAGTGGGTTATTGAATTCTTATTTTATCCCTTTAAAAAAAAAGACTAGCCACTCTGCTAATGCTACAATGTGAACAACAAATCAGACCAAACAAACGTTTACTGTTGACATCGGCAGCAATGCTCGCTAACGTAGCCGCCAGCTCGCTAACGTAGCTGCAAGCTGGCTAGCAGAGCCAGCCAGCTCCCTCACGTAGCCGTCAGCTGTCTAACTTAGCCATCAGCTCGCTAGCGTAGCCGTCAGCACCATGTTGCATTGAGATACACGACATGATGCTTTCAATGTCTATTCAGTAACAACCAGATTCGGGGCGAAGCAGAATTGCAGCGTCGTCGTCATCAAGATGTGTTCAATGAAATCCTGTAAAATTTAGTGTTTGGCGAGAATCTTGAATAAAAGTTCTTTGAAAGGTTATTTTTGCAGATGTTTTCACTGTAATGTGAATGTTTGTTGTTTTCACTGATAGATGTTTACGCTAAGAGACATACCTTCTTGGTGCCCCCGCCCCCAAACTCTCTGAAATATCGTCACAACATCGAGGTATTAGCTTAAAAGTAATGTGACATTTGATTTTGCGTCAGACACGGTAGCAATAATTCAGCGATTCCTCCTTTTTGGCGCGACAAAAGCGGCCGCCATTGTTGCGATCGGAGACTTCTGAGCATCGGATTTCTGGAGCCTTGCTTCGCTCTCTCAGCGGGACGCCGCTGCATCAGCTGGTGAGCTGGAACCCGACCGCTGGGAGCTTAAACCCGGAGCTGAGGCGTGATATCATTATCCCCCGGGAACGACCTGACAATATGAATTTTACACTTCCTCACTCAAGGCAGGTGTGTCTCCTCTTCTTCATTTCTTCTTTTCCTTTCTTTGCTAAAGTGTCATGAGGCTGTATTTGATTTCAGGTACGCTAGCCAAGACGGTTTTCACGCACGCCATGCGCTAACCCATGAAGTGATTTTAGCATTTAGACGTTTTCAGATTCGAGCTTTAAAGGAAATTCAGCGGCTGCGGCGGTGGCGACGCCGACGATCCCTGAGTTTTTTCGGGGCTGTAATGAGAACGCATAACGCAGGAGGGAAAAAACTGTTTTAATCGCAGAGGTCATGACAGAGGTCATGGACGTCACGCTTACACAACCTGTTTACGCCTGTCTCCTGAAAGCGACACCTCCTTGTTCCAGCCCGACTATTGACATTTGAAGAAGTGTCATATGAACAGAAGGAGAAATCTCTTTTAAGTGCTGACACCAGTGGAATTCCAGTAATGTAAATTCATCGGTTGAATCCTCCGCCGTTCCAAAAATAGCCCCACCTCCGCCGTGGTCTGCTCACACGCTAACCTTTGTCTTCACGTCTCCGGATGACTTCTTACCTGTATCTCATCTTTGTTTTCTTTCTTCTCGGTGAGTGAAGGGTGTCCTGCCCTCATGTATTTGTATAAACAAAGACCGGGCTACGGGCGAACAGGGCGGGGAGGAACGGCAACAAGAGCTGCATGCGTAGCTGAGATTCCCAAGATTCCCTGTGGCAGATTAAGTCTTTCAGAAAAGAACGCTGATAGTCGCCAGGCTTCATTTGCACGGCAAAAAACAGCCAGACTTGAAAGGAGACAAATATGCGGAAGCTATTATAGCATTTTCTCTAATATAGCAGAAAAAAGAAGAAGAAGAAGAAGAAGAAGAAGCAGAAGAAGAAGAAGAAGAAGAAGAAGAAAATCTAGTGTGGCTAGAATTCTCTTAAAACACGCTTAAAAAAAGATCAAAAACCTGAAGTGGGTCCAAATTTAATCAGAATATTAAATCCTTTATTAATCAAATACTACATAGTGAAATCACTTCTCTGCATTTGACCCTGAGGAGTAGTGGGCGGAGCCTGTGGAACACCTATGGAGAAGGTATTGGGGTTCCAGGTCTTGCTCAAGGACCCTTAGACATGCAGACGGCTGGGTTTGAACCTAATTAATATTTAATATCTTAGACACTCTATATACTTCACAGAAAATATTCCATTCTAAACTTATTAGCTCTACGATTTGGGAAAGTGGTTTTTAAAGTATTTGACCCTTATTAGAACTTTCTTTGTTGTTTGTTACATAATTCTATTTAAGTCCTCAAATTCTTTAATACGACCAAAGAAATCCTTATCAAACAGGACTTTCTCAATAGTCATGATTGATGCCTCCTCCTCAGTGGCCTCTTTGACCTGGGGCCTCCCTCAGGGCTCCGTCCTTGGCCCCTTACTCTTTAGCATATACTTGCTGCCACTGGCTGACATTAGAAACAGGCTCAGTCACATTTACAAATAAGGAATAGCGACTCCAACTGGGCTCAACCAAACAGTTGAGCATGATATTAAAGTTTGATAATTATGAGAATGAATATCTATCTATGAATATATCTATGAATATCTATAATTAGAATTTCCTCATTATTAAAATAAGAAAAATAATCCTGTTCCTTTGCTGGGATATTTTCAATATCGAAACCAATGTTGGACCTTGTTACCGGTTCAAACTAGTTCCTTATTAGCTAAAATATCTGACTAAGAAAAAGTCAATTAAAGTAAGAATTACTTTTGTAATTTTACATTTTATTTTCTATTATTATTTATTCATTTTTTATTAATTACATTTTTTTATTATTTAATTTTAATATTATATTTATAACATATTATTTTTTATTTTATTTCTATTATTATTTTTATTTTCATCCTTTTTTATTTTATTTTATTTTATTTTAATATGATATTTTTTTTATATATTATTTTCGCTTTTATTTATTTATTTATTTTTAATTTAAATAACATTTTCTTTTTCTTTTCTTTTTTGATGTGAAACCTGCTTGAAACGTCAGAAATTCCTTTTTTTTTGCTTTTGAAGTCAAAAAATAAGATACATTTCTTTGAAATTCGGCTTCTTTTACTTTCTTGATATTCCGTTTTTATATAATGTCGGCGCCCGGGTAGTTTACTTCACAGCCAGCAGACAAAAAATCCGACATTCCTCATCGATTCCCCTTCATTGCCGCCCTCGGCACCAGCGCAGCCTTGAATTTGGGGTGTAAGAGAGTGAGCAGCTGCTCAGATGTGGGTGTGAAAGTTTGCGAGATGGACGTGTAAGACACACACATTCCATGTAGTTTATCCTCCGAACAACGATTACTGTAATTACCCAACAATGCGGCCCTCTAAGCGTTTGCTGCATGCTTTTGTTGCATTTGTGTAGAATAATACCTCGGCGTTTTGAAAGATAAATGGCGGGGAGGGGGCGTCGGCTCCATGTAATCAGAGGCACACCTGAACACCTGAACACCTGAACGCTCGACCACGACAAAAGAGTAGGTTCCCACGAAACTTTTGTGATACACGGAAACTTTCCGTATCGGAGGTTCTGCACAAAAGAAATTGAAAAAAAGAGTTACAGTTGTGCACACACACACGCTAACACACACACACACACACACACACACACACACACACACACACACACACACACACACACACACACACACACACACATACACACACACACACACACACACACACACACATACACACACACACACACACACACACACACACACACACACACACACACACACACACACACACACACACACACACGTTTAGAACATGCAGCGACTGAAAAAGCTTTCACGGGTGAAGTTGGATGAGACTAAATCTCTCTCTCTCTACGACAAATAAATTAAAGTGGATTTTTTTTTTTTTTCGGTTTTAAAACACGGCGACGTACGCAGCGCTCCGTTGGCAGCGACCTGTTGCTATTTTGGGTTCTTCTGCATTCTTACCTGAGGTGCTCACACCCTGCCAGACCAACGGAGGGAAGAGAAATAGATGCATAAAAATAAACGGAGCCAACAGGGCTGTAATTAAAGTAATAAAGGAGAGAGTTGAGGAACAGGTGAAGCCTGGGTCAGAGGCGGTCTCGCTCCTGATCACACCCAAAGGTGGTGATGTCATCCTGGGTCCCCCCTGCGACTTATTGGCCGAATGCGTGCAATCTATGTTTTTATTTTGATCATTATTTTTAACCGCTTGCGTGCAAAGAGGCGGGACTTGGGTTCATTTCTCGGAGCAAAGTGCTCAAATGCAGCCCAGATGCCTCTTTTCCACCAAAGAACCAGGTGCTAGGTCGAAGGTGCTACAACCCGTTTGGAGTTGGTTCAACAAGTGGACCCTTCTAAGAACCAGTTTGAGTTTCTAACTATTACAGCATCACATGGCGTCGACGGTTGTGTCGTTATGTCACCCAACGTCTACTGACAGATGTTTAGTTTCTTTTTTCCATGCTTATAGTTGCTCATACATCTGGTTCTGACAGCAAAACCAAAGTTTCTTGATTTGGTGTTGGATGTTAGTTGCACCGACATTTTCGAAGTAGCATCTGAGCTAAAGTCACTAGCATGCAGGTGAACACTGGGCTACGCAGAGATCACAAGCTGCGGCTCATGGCATCAATGCATGTTCAGTTTTTGGACCTCAGGTTTCCTCAAGAGTTAGATCCCTTGAGGAGGTACGGCTAGCATGAGGTACAGCTAGCATGAGGTACAGCTAGCATGAGGTACAGCTAGCATGAGCTTAGCTTGCTTTGTTGTTGAGTGTTGTGACTTTGTGCTTTTTGCTTGGGTCTCAGCAACACTAGCGCTGAACCCGCGTCGACTTTTTCTTTTATTCTTCCGGTAGATGAGGCGCTCTCTCGCTACGGCTACTGTAAGACCCAACATTTCTGGGCCACTAGTTCTGGCCCGTCTTTGCTTTTCGTTCTTTATTAGCATCGGCTTTTTGGGAGCCAGGGCCAGTTCTTCGGCGGTGGAAAAGCTGAGAACTATTCAAGTTAGACACTAGGCGGGAACTGGCCGAGGAAGCACCTCGGAGGGAACCGGGCCTCAACCAATGACCCGGTCTGGTGGGCTTCGGTTGAGCAAGTCAAACCTGAAAATGAATCCCCACCCTAATGGAAACACTCAGTGACCCCCGAGTCCCAAAGTAAAATCCAAACTCCAGATCCAGACCCGCTGCACTCCCTCACCCTGTCTGTAGTCTGTGTCGGTGCTTGTCTGTCAATTACCGTAACCTCCACCAGCTCCCTGCCTGCCTGCCCTATCTGCCACTATCCACAACTTCAGCCCTTCACACGCTAGAGTCCCCTCGCATGCCGTGCTGGGAGGCGTGGAGGGAGATTAGCTGCTGGTGGTGGGAGGCGGAGGAGGGGACGGCGGCGGCGGGGAGGGGGGGGGGCTTGGATAAAGAAGAAAAAAGAAGCAATGATTGATCTTAGCCGTAGACACCTCGCTTTATCGCTGCAGCTGATAGGGCCCGCCTCCGCCCAGCAGCGCCGTAGGCTGTTTTTGTGTAAGCATAAACACGGGGCCAAATCAGTACCTGTGCTGCTGCTGTTTACCTGGCAGCCGTTCAGCCCGTTTCTGTCTAAACTTGAAATAGGATCCAAACACTCTACTCACGCATAGTGGTTTGCACGAGATGCCCTGCCCGCCTCTCAAACCTACCGCGGGGCTCGGTGCTGCTGGGTTTTTTTTTTTTGTTGCGCCGTCTGAACCTTAAACGCCCGCCCTCTTATTTCTTTTGATTGAGAGGTGGAACATCTCGCTCAGGGGGGAGGTGTGGGGGGGTTTCACTGCAAACATAGCGCAGATTTTTCATGCAGTTACCAAGGCATCGCACCACAAACAGCCCCGACAAACATCTCGCTGAATGATAACATTAGTCTGCGGATTATATTTAGATCCCCTTCTCCTCGCCACCATCTGTTAGAAGAGTTAACAGTTTTAGAGGATTACCACGAGCTTTTATCACGGATGTTTGAGCTTCTTTATTACACAACCTTTCACAGAGACGCAGCAGGAGGCTGTAAATTGATTGTTTTTTAAATAGAAGACCGTAAACCTACTTTATTCCGGTTTCTTCGGATTTTTCCTCGACTTATTTTACCTTTTTTTTTTTTTAAGCATAAACACAGTTTTCAGGCTCAAACTCAAAAAAGAATATTTTGAATGCGTCCTGAGACGCTCCAGTGGTGCAGGACTTTAAAGGACATGAGACTTTAATTTTGACTTGTCACAATATTAAAGCCACCAGCGACTGTTTTCACTCAGGTCCCTCTGTTTGTTTGTTTGTTTGTTTGTTTGTTTGTTTGTTTGTTTGTTGTCGGTTTGCTTTGTTTGCAGGATTACACAAATACATCTGTTCGGATTTTCGCAAAACATCTACGGATGGAGCGTGGGACCGGAAAGAAGTTAAGTAGATGTAAAACTTCAGCTGGAAGTCAGGAGGAAAGAGGGCGTCCATGTCTGCCAGTCTGAGACCAGATCCATGTTTTTATTCACGGTTTCCAGGTTTTGTTCCTGATCCATTCAAATCTGAACTTTTTGAAAAAATCTACTAAACCAGTTTACCAGAAACGTTGTGGAAGGGGACTTCATGCATCAGGCCAATGGCATTTTGGTGCGGGACCAGGAGTTAAGCCTAAATCCAGGACGCTTTTACGTTTTTTTGTTTTTTAAAGGAATAGTCCACATAAAAAACGTTTTCCTCAACAGCAAGGGTATATCCCCCCAAAAGCCCTCAATCAAGCACAAGTAATCCACCTGATTAATAGAGTTAAGTGAGATATAGTCATGATCAATCTCCAGGAGATGGTTCTCATGCACCAAATCTCGACTAAATCGTACCAACAGTCATGAAGTTATAACCAAAAAACAGCGTTTTTCGTAAAAGGAAAAAAGCCGATTACTTCAGATTTACTCCCAATAGTATAAGAAATATACGACTGTGCTTTCCCAAAATCAATCCAGTTCTTCCACCCACTAAGATCTATGAGGATATAAAATTTGAAAACGATGTATGAGATGGTTTTTGAGTTAGCGCGGTTAACATGAAGGACGCAGAAGAGATAACGGCGAATGATTCCATAATATCCCTGACTTTTCGGGGATCTCGTAAAAAGTTCAGTCTCTCTCCACACATCCCCAAGCAGATGGAAAGCCCGGTGATGTTCCTTGTTTCCAACAATCACTTCTTGAGCTTTGCAGTAAAACAGCATCGCAACTTTCTCCTGAACAACTGCACCAGACTGTGTTGAAATGAGCGGTCCGAGTGTGCAAGGAGATAGTCTTTCTGAGTGAACCTTTGACAGAGCCCTCCCCCCGCCCAAGACGGCTTAACCACCATCCACGTTTTGAGTCATGCTATGCTAACACCTCACATGGTGACCCAGTAGGGTGATTTAGACACCGGCGTCTCTAGAGACCCCCAACAGTGACGGGTGGCCCCGCTGACACCGCATGACCTATCCAAGGTCAAAGAATCAAACACCTCACAGGACGGTAAACGTTTGTCCTCCCCGCTAACCCATGTAGCACAGACTGAAGCATCTTGGACAAGAAGTGAGAAAAACAATCCTTAACTGTAAAAATAAAAGCTGCTTCTTTGAGGATGACCGTGACTCGCAGGAACACCGACTAATTCTAGGGATGCGTTTTTTTCGCCTCTTGCTCTTCGGGAGTTTGCCATAGTAAACTGCTTTTTACAAACCTTTCATTTTTCTTGGCGCCAGATTCTCCCCGTCCTCGCCGATCTGCCTTGATTCGCCGTTATTAGCGTTAAGCAGGTCGTAAACTCCAGCTTTTTCAAAAAACTTTAATTTCATTCTCTCACATGTCTAACATGTTACGGACGTCAACAAATAAATAGCTCATAAATCACAAGCAGGGGAAAAAGGGAGCCAAAGAGACTTATTTAAAGACGGTAATTACAAAGCAGGCATATCAGTCAACACAGCTGGCACCGGATCTGTCGTAGCATCGTTGCTCTGATCGTGGCTCCAGCGTTTTTTTTCTTCTTCTCATACACAGCCGTAGCGTCTTCAGAGAGGCGGCTTCAAACAGACGGCAAAGAAAATACACGTTCTGAAAAACACAGATTCCATCCCACAATGCCGATCTTTAGCCCGTTTCGGGGGAACCCTTTAACCGGAGAACGCGTCCCCCGAATGCGGCGTCAGATTCTCCTGCCGTTGGAAAGTTTCCTCTAATCGCTCTGTAGACTTTACACGGATCGCTGGAGGGTGATTAGAAACCCGGGCGCCGGGCAGATGTTACTGTTTGCCGTACGGCCTGTTGGATATCGATCTGCTGATAATTCCCAAATGAATATCATTAAGGATCGGAAGTTTGATTGGGGGAGAAAGGTCTAATCTCTTCCTGGCGGGTTCTAATGAGTCCTGCATCGATCCGCCGGAGCAAACAGCCGCTGCCGGGCTGCAAAGAGAAAAGCGCCGCCGAGAAGATGAGAGAAAATGTGAGATAGGAGAGTTTGTTTGTCAGTGGTGTATAATAGAAGGTCTCCAAGATTTCTGAAACGGGTTATACACTGTAAAAACAAATCATGTGTCATTTACCGTAAGAAATACCGGCTGTTGATGTTGACAGAAATTTACCGTAAAAAGCTACGATTGAACTCATTAAGGTCCAATACCATTAAAAAAAAAAAATACCGCAAATCTGTTATAAGGAAATTACTTAAAACAACAGTAAATTACAATAAATTCATACTTAAACATAAATGATCATATACGGTATATTTCACAGATAATAAACTCTTATTACTGTAAATCGTTATTATACAGTAAACTACTTACAACCATTTAGCGCGATTAATTTATAGATGAAACCGACTTTGGGAAAACTATGATGCATATTTAACTGTTATTTTATTTAATGTTCATTTAGACTAGAATAAATTCATACTAATACATAAATGATCATATACAGTATAAATAATAGATAATAAACTCCTATTACTGTAAAAACGTTTATTTTTATTTAATCTAATGTCAGAATAGATTGAAAACTGAATATTACATTGAAAATAATTACTGTTAAAGTATTTTTCTATCTAAGTAACAGATTTCGCTGGTAAATACATTGACTTTTACGGTAAAAAAAAACATTAAACCATTTAGCAAGATTCATTTCTAGAGAACAAAAGAAGCTGGAAAATATCATGTATATTTGTGAGTTTTTTTTAATTTACTGTTATTTTATTTAATGTCCTTTTAAAGAGGTAAACAGTATGTTTTTTTTTAACTGTAATGTCTTATGTCAAATTTTTTTATGACCAAATTCTGGAAACAGCAGCTTTTGTTTTTACATTTTTACAGTGCAGGAGAATATCTTGAACTCAACTTGAGGTTTTTGGAGATGATCTTTGGATTGGTGTACGTGAAGACATGAAAAACACACTAACATCTCATTTTTCTTTTTAAGGTAAAAAACAAAGTTTTTGGACGTAACCCCACATTTATTTGAGCAGGTAGATGCTGGTACAACGCAGGGGATTGGGGTCTTTTCGGGGATATACCCTTGCGGCTGGAGACGACAGAGTATAGGCCTCGATGCGAATAAAAGTCTCGGGCCCTGTAATCCAGGCAGGAAGTCGACCGCCACAGGAAGCTGTCTGACGAATGAGGTTCTCCAGGATGATGGAGAATTTCCTTTGATGTTGTGATGAGGGATGGAGGTGAAGGCTGGGACCAGAACACGATGGAAACCTGAGGATTGACCGAACCTTTTGCTAAGCTTAACCAAAAACTGGGTTAGTAGCGTGTTTGCATGACAGACGGACCTCAGAACCTTCTTTACACACAAACATGTGGGAGTGGTCTGCAGGAAGACAGGAAGTCGGGCGGTAGGCAAGAACCGGAGCGGCGGGTCAGCGCTTCGTCTGTTCAATACCACCTACAGCGACCCGGTAGTGAAAAAATAAAAAAGCTTCAAGCGTGAGTTTATGTTTAGTGTGAAACCGTCAGATTAGAGGTGGTGAAAAGATTCAAGTGCATAAAACGGCTCAAGTGATCGATACTGAAAATCCAAGGCGGGGGTGTGGGGTGGTGGGGGGGTGACACCTTCTCCCAAAGGCTGGTTTTCATTCCCAAGCGCTTAATAATTCCTTAATAACAGGAAGATGCGAAGGTCACAAAGGGAATAAAGGATCTTGTAATTTATGTAATGACTTTGCCCCCGGGGAGAAACGCCGCTATGATCGAGAGCAAAAACAGAATCATTGCTGGGAACAGAAAGGAGCAGCTGCCAAACCGTTTTGTAAATCAACCGTCAAAGTCTAAACCGAAACTAGAACAACGCTGTCGTAACTGACGGCGGAGGGTATATCCCTGAAAAGTCCCCAATGCCCTGCATTGTACAAGGAAAGCCCCCTGATTGGAACACACAAGGTTTTTTTCTACACGGTATAAAAATAAAATCTCCTTAAATTGAGTAAATTATTAATTATTACATTAAAATATGGGTGAACGGATAAAGCTCCCCCTAGTGTCAGAAATATACCACCCAGCTTTCCCAAAATCAACCCAGTTCTTCCTCACACTGAGGTCTATGCTGGTATGACGTTTGAAAATGATCCATGAAAGTTTTGAGTCATGTACAGAAAAACAGTGTTTTTCTTCTAAAAGCTCCCCCTAGTGAGTGAAATATGAACCACCAGGGTAAAATATGATAAGATCTCCTCAAGCTTATTCAAATGCAACAAATTCAGACTAAATCTGACGGTTGAGAATTTATGTCCTAAAAACATTTAGAAAATAAAGCTCCAATCAACCCAGTTCTTCCTCGCACTAAGGTCTATTTAGGTATAAAATTTGAAGATGATCCGTGAAATATATGTTTTTTGAGTTATGTCAGGAAAACAGCGTTTCCTGTATAAAAAGAATCTCCCCCTAGTGTGTGAAATATAAACTGCTCGAGTAAAAAAATGATGTTTACAATCGATTCATATGCGACAAATTTGGACTGAAAATGTTGGCGATAAATCTCCCCCTAGTGTCAGAGATATGTGACCGAATGATCACAAAATCCCTCCAGTTCTTCCTCGTGCAAACGTCTATGTGGATCTAAAATTTGAAAAAAAAACGTGTTTTAGTTTTTGAGTTATAACGTTAATGCAAAGGATCGACGGCAGAGTTGCGACGATGTTTCCATAATTTCCCCCTTGTTTCCAAAAAGAGGTTATAAACAGAATAAAACAACTACAATAAAACGATAAGATCCAAAACCCTCAGTTAAAACGGCAGATGATCAACGTAAGCTTTCGGCGGCGATGGTGATGATTCCATAAAACCCCCGACTTTTCGGAGATGCAACTTTTCTTCTATCCCGCAAAAGATTCTACTTTCTCAAAACTCAAGTTTTCACGCCAATCATTAACCTTCATCTTTGAGTCTCATCACATAGAGAATATTTTTGCTCTATGCCTTTTGTACGTCACCACCGCAGATAAATCGCCCAAACCATCAGAAGGATTCATCTGGTCTAAACTCTGGCTCCACGCCGCCCCCCTCCCCCACTAAATGTGGCTGGATGCTGGAATCCGATGGAGACATGCCGACTTCGTATAGCAGACGCTTGTAAACTATGACTCTACCTGCTGTAATTGCTCTGCTTTGATGTCCCTGAATCTGTGTAGGTTATTGGCTGAAGCACAAAGTCTCTCAGAGGGGAACGGATATAAGCTACCGGCAAGTTCTGAGACGCTGCCAGTTCATTGGAGAGTCGCCCCAGGTGAGTTCTGGGGCGCTGAAGTACGTACAGATAATGAGTGCGTGCGCTCCACGGGAACATATGTGCGCTGTGATTCATGGAAATGCTAATTAGTACCAGTTTACAAGTGGGTTACTGGGAGGCTTAAGTGCTAGGATGTTTATGTAGCGGCACGATGCTGCCTCGTAACTAGAGTTTGATAGCTGTTCTTTCTTAGTGTGTTATGCAGCCGGCTGTATGACTGACCAGAACCTCTTTGGTTTATACCCCACCACCACCAAGGAGGTCATGTGTTCGCCGGACTTGGTTTGTCTGCAGATTGACTAAAAACCTACTTGACGTATTTTGGTGTAACCTGGTCCGATGGTTCACCTGTGGTCGGGAAGAATGTTGGCTGAGTTCAGGACTCATGTTATTCATACTATTTCTTCAACATTGCAAGATAGTGTTTCATTATCAGATTTGAGACCCCCGACTACCGAGCGAACCAGATCTCATAAAAACCTACTTGACGTATTTTAGTTTAACCTGGTCCGATGGTTCACCTGTGGTCGGGAAGAATGTTGGCTGAGTTCAGGACTCATGTTATTCATACTATTTCTTCAACATTGCAAGATAGTGCTTCATTATCAGATTTGAGACCCCCGACTACTGAGCGAACCAGATTCCCTTAAAACTACTTGACGTATTTTGGCGAAACCTGGTCCGATGGTTCACCTGTGGTCGGGAAAAAGTTTCACCATTTTCTGACACTTTTATGATCAACATACCTTCATGACTAAGTTATCTAAATCTAACATTCCTCCCTGACAGCGAAGGTATTTCCCCGAAAAGTCTCCAATCCCCTGCATTATACGAGCAATAACCCTGATTGAGTATTAAATTAAAAAAAAAAGGTTCCCAGTAAAATCTCCTCAAGTCGATTCGTGCGAAAATTTGGACAATATCGTATCAACACATGAGAAATTATGACCTGAAAAAATTTCACGCTGAAGCTCCTCCCAGGGTCGGAAATATAGAACTGACCTTTACCAAAATCTACCCAGTTCTTCCTCGCATTAGTGGAGAATTTTAAAATGATGAAACAGTTTTTAAAATTATGTTACAGCCGTCCAGCGTCGCTTCCAGTCACCCCGACCCGCCACCTCTTTTGAGAGCTCCCCCTAGTGACTAAAATATGAACTTTTAGAGTAAAGTTTGACTTTTGTTGAAACCGACGTCCATGAATCGATTCATAGGCACCAAATTTGAACTGAATTGGACCAACAGTTGAGAAAATATGACCCGAAAATGAAGAAATAATAAAGAAGTATTCCATAAATCCCGATTTTTACATAAATCGCTCACATCTAAGTCGTGATTGTTTCCGGTGGGGTGAAGATTGCGATATAATACCATTGTAAGGTTTAACCGGATGAGCATGTTGCTATTTGGTTTAACTTCCAGCAGACGATAATCTGGATTCGATGAATCAGAAACGGTTGTGGTTGATCTTCGTTTAGCGGCCGTATGCTAACAAACAGGGAAAGATTCTACCACCAGTGTGGTGTAAGTGGTCTCCTGCGGTTCCAGAACTATTTCCAGATGACTGTGATTTATTCTCTGATTTTTGGAGTGGATCCAGTTTGGATTTATCGGAGACATCTGTCGGCTTGTTTGGGCTCCCTGTTATGAGTTTAGACATAAACCGCTTTAAACTTTATTCCTCGTCTCCCAACGATAACTAATGTTGTTATTGATGGGTTTACAGTGGATGGGTTTGATCTGGCTATTTATTAACAGACAACTTAAAATAATGCTTAAAACCCTTTAATGTCCTCACCAACATAAAAGAAAATATATATATATGGTAAAATTATTTCTTGTCGTATTTTATTTCTTTTTTTGGGGCGCATTCATTTAAGATTTAAGAGAAATTAAATGTAAGATTAAAATGACAAATTGTTTGGTTAAGAATGCGTTTAACAGTAAAACAAAAAAAGAGAAGAAAGAAATGAGACTGAAGAAATTATTTCAATATTTAATAGAAAACAGTTTTTTTTTTTAAATTAGATTATTTTAGATTTGACCCTTTTTAGACTTTATTTGGTTGAATCAAGTTTCATAATTCTGATTAATCACAATCTCTAATAAGAAAATACTTAGAGAATTACATGTGGCGTGCCTCAGGGCTCCATCCTTGGCCCCTTAATCTTTACCAGACGTTCACTTGGATATATAACACAGTACATTAACACATTCTGCAGTCAGATATAATTACCCAAAATGTCAAAATGTAATTCATTCAATCTTCATCATTGGGTCACTGTGGGATCTGATCCTAGAACAGACTGATGACATCATAGAAACAGTTAGGATGAGTCTCTATGGGATCTGATCCTAGAACAGACTGATGACATCATAGAAACAGTTAGGTTTAGTCTCTATGGGATCTGATCCTAGAACAGACTGATGACATCATAGACACAGTTGGGTTGAGTCAATATGGGATCTGATCCTAGAACGGACTGATGACATCATAGAAACAGTTAGGTTGAGTCACTATGGGATCTGATCCTAGAACAGACTGATGACTTCATAGAAACAGTAAGGGGTTGAGTCACTATGGGATCTGATCCTAGAACAGACTGATGACATCATAGACACAGTTAGGTTGAGTCTCTATGGGATCTGATCCTAGAACAGACTGATGACATCATAGAAACAGTTAGGTTGAGTCTCTATGGGATCTGATCCTACAACAGACTGATGACATCATAGAAACAGTTAGGTTGAGTCACTATGGGATCTGATCCTAGAACAGACTGATGACATCATAGAAACAGCAAGGGATTGAGTCACTATTGGATCTGATCCTAGAACAGACTGATGACAT